>BHFT01043180.1:0-34689 GCA_004320025.1 Laticauda laticaudata
AACAACGGATGGAACATTTTGCTCGTCCGCTGTGTCCTTTTTACAAACGTTTTGCATCCGTTGGCCAGTGTGACAGGACCTTTACCCTGACACTTCCAATGTGATTTATGTCCATTTTTGACACTGATGACAGTTGCCGTATACCTATAGTCACATGATTTATAGTTGGGTGTTTAACTGTTTTGTAACTGGATGGGGAATTCTGAGAGTTGAAGTCTACACCTCTTAAAGAGGCCAAGTTTGAGAAACATTGCTTTAATTAAATGAAGCATCCAAAGATCACCTTGGAATTGCAAATCAAAAATCACCTGAAACTTTAGTGCAATTGCAACTGACACAAATGATGACCAGTTTTTAATCCACGAGCCAAGTGAACGGGGATACAATCAGGATCATGTGAAGTACTAATACCACTCTAGAAAGCCTTAGTAAGGCCTAGAGGACTGTATCCAGTTTTGGTTATCACACTCTAAAAAGATGTCGAGACTCTGGAAAGAGTGCAGAGAAGAACAACCAGGATGATTAGGGGATTGAAGGCTACAACGTATGAAGAACGTTTGCAGGAATGGGGTATGTCTAGTTTAATGAAAACAAGGACTAGGGGAGACATGATAGCACTGTTCCAATATTTGAGAAATTCCTACAAAGATGAGAGGGTCAAAGCAACAAAAGACGAGAAACAGTGGATGGAAATCTTGGACAGAAGCAACCTGGAGGTTAAAACATATGAAGAAGGGTTACAGGAACCAGTCTAGTGAAAAGAAGGATCAGGGGAGACGTGATCTTCCAATATTTGAGGAGCTGCCCCAGAGAGGAAGGGATCAAGCTATTTTCTAAAGCACTCAAAGGCCAGACAAGGAATAACAGATGGAAACTGAACAAGGAAAGATTCAACCTGGAAATGAGGAGAAATTTTCTGACAATGAGAACAATCAACCCATGGAACAGAAGTTGCCTTCAGAAGTTGTGGGAGTTTCATCACTGGAAGCTTTCAAGAAGAGACTGGACTGCCAGCTTGCCAGAAATGGTGTAGGGTCTCCCACTTGGTTGGCCGGGTTGGACTAGATGACCTACAAAGCCCCTTCCAACTTTTTTATTCTGTTCTGTTCTGTTTTGAGCCAGCCCCCTGAAGCACATCATCAAAAATAAAAATTTAGAAGCAGGTAAAGGCAGGAGTCCAGCTGAGAATGTTTTGGGCAGGCAGCAGGGATTCCTTGGGGTTGGGGGGATGAGTGGGTGACCACTGGATTCCCCAGGATCTGGCAATTGTCTTCTTTGGAACAATAGGTGAGTGAGGTCACCCCTCTCAGAAGGCAGATGAGTAGAATAGAGAGACAATGGGATTCCTAGAGTGCTTCTTCTCGGCTCCCACCTTCCCTAGGAATCTGGCTCTCTATTGTTCCAAATGTTAGCTTTGCAAACAAGAATTTTACTCTATTGTTGATCTTCCTGGCCGCTGTGTGAGCAATCCCCCTGCAGCTCATTTCTGGCTGACTCAGCGTCATCACCCATTGCGGGGAGTCCTCGACTTACAACCATTCATTTAGTGACCATCTGAAATGACAGCGGCATTGTAAAAAGGGACTTAAAACTCTTTTTTCACACTTACCGACCATTTTAGCATCGCCACTGTCACCTGATCAGAATTTAGATGCTTGGCAACTGGCTCGTATTTATGATGGTTGCATAGCCTGGAAAGGGGGGGGATTTCACATCATCCCCTTTTGCGACCTACTGATAAAGCAAAGGCCATGGGGAAGCCAGTTTCACTTAACAACCATGTGACTAACCAAAGAACTGCAGTTATTCGCTTAACAGCAGTGGCGAGAAAGTTTGTAAAACGGGGCAAAACTCACTCCACTGTCTTGTTTAGCAGATTTGGGGTCCAGTGATCATACATTGAGGATTACCTGCATAATTGTGACTATAGGCAGTCCTCAATTTACAAGTGATCGCTAAGTGTCCATTAGATGTTATGACAGACTCCCCCCCTCCCAAAAATGGGACTTACCCTCTGGATTCAAAGTCCCACTCTCTGCCACCGTCACTCCAATAGTAATGTGACCACAGGTAGTCCTCGACTTACAACCATTTGTTTAGCGACCATCCAAAGTTACAACCTTTGTGTTCAATTCCATTCCATATTTTCTGTTCTGTTCTATATTTTATTTGGTTCTATATTCTTTCTATTCTATATTCTATTATAGTCTATATTCTGTTCTGTTCTATTTCATTCCATTCCATTCTACATTCTATTCTATTCTATTCCATTCTTTCCTTGTTCTATTTTTCCCCGATTCTATTCTTTCCCTCTTCTCTTCTCTTCTCTTCTCTTCTCTTCTCTTCTCTTCTCTTCTCTTCTCTTCTCTTCTCTTCTCTTCTTTCCCTATTCTCTTCTGTTCGGTTCGATTCCATTCCATTCTATTCCATTCCATTCTATTCTATTCTATCGCTATTCTATCTTTCTATTCTTTCACTCTTCTCTTCTCTTTATTATCTTCTTTTCCTATTCTCTTCTGTTCTGTTCCATTCCATTCTATCCCTATTCTATCTTTCCCTATTCTATTCTTTCCCTCTTCTCATCTCTTCTCTTCTCTTTTCTCTTCTCTCCCTATTCTGTTCTGTTCTGTTCTTCTACTCCATTCCATTCCAAACAACTCCACCACTTCATGATTTCTTTAAAAGAAGAGATTGGACAGCCATTTGCCTAAAATGGCGTAGGGTAGGGGATTGAATTAAAAGAACTCCAAGATCCCTTCCAATCCCTATTATTCCATTACTTCTCTTACAATGACTTTACCAGTCCCTGTTTACCATCAAGGGCCATCCGTATTTCATCCACGCTATTAATATTTGGGCTGCTTCTCATGCAGATGGGCTTTGTGATGGCCGCTCAGCGCCTGGGACGATGTATTTGCAGAGAAATGTTGCATCTACCTCCTGGAAACCTGTAGCCATAAATCAGGGGGTCGTTTCCAAACTCGGCTGTTTACCAACAATGCTCAGTCCGGGTACTTGGACTCGGTAACAATAGCTGGAGCATGCCAGATGAGGCAGCCAGAAAGTGCCTGGCATCCCTTTGTCTTATTAAAAGTTTCCTCTTTCTAATCTGAGAACTCCATTTTTCACCTGCCTATTGTTATAAAAAATCCAGGCCAGCTGGCCAGCAGATTCCTTCTCCTTCAAGTTGGGACTCATTCTTTCTTTCCCTTTTTCTTTCTTTTTTTCTTTTCCTCTTCTTTTTAATAGAGCCTGTGCCAATAATGTACCCAGCTGGACTTCGATGCTACGCATCTTACTGCAGATAATCCTCGACTTACAATGATTCACTTAGTGACTAAAGTTACAATGAATGAATGAATGAATGAATGAATGAATGAATGAATGAATGAATTCTTTATTGGCCAAGTGTTATTAGACACAGAGGAATTTGTCTTGGTGCATATGCTCTCAGTATACTCAAGGGTCAAGAATCATCAGGTACAACACTTAATGATGGTCATAGGGTACAATAAGCAATCAAATCATACTAGAAAACAGTCAATAAAAATTGTAAGTATACAAGCGACAAAGTTACAGTTGGGAGTCACAAGTGGGAAGGGGTGGGTGAAAGAAGTGATGAGAACATTGATAGTAATAGTAGTGCAGACTTTGTAAATAGTTGGACAGTGTTGAGGGAATTATTTGTTCAGCAGAGGGATGGCTCTGGAAAAAATTCTCCGTGTGTCTAGTTGTGCTGATATGCAGTACTTTATAGCGTCATTTTGAGGAAAGGAGTTGAAACAGTTTATGTTTGGGATGTGACGGGTCTGTAGATATATTCACAGCCTCTTTTTGACTTGTGCAGTAGATAGGTCTTCAATGGAAGGCAGGTTGGTAGCCATTGTTTTTTCTGCAGTCCTAATTATCCTCTGAAGCCTGTGTCTGTCGTGTTGGGTTGCAGAACGAAACCAGACAGTTATAGAGGTGCAGATGACAGACTCAATAATTCCTCTGTTCCTACAATAGCACTGACAGAAGTGCAACCAAATGAGGAATATCCCAGGGAAAAGGACTAGACCAAGAGAGGAGGGTTGCAGAGATCCAAACTCAAAAAATGAGGATTTTCCTGTCTCAGAAAGCTGTTAAATCGGAGAGCAGCCTTTCCCCAGTAACCATGGGGCTATGTTATGGCAGCTTTTGAACCAACTTTGGAATATCTGGATGCTTGGAAGATTATTGGGAAGAGAGTTGGACTAGAGGATCTCTAAGGTCCCTCCCGATTCTATGGTTCGAGGAACATGAGCAATGGGCACTTCCTGCCTTGGGAAGAGGGTTAGACCTCTAAGGCCTCCATGATCCTTTCCAACTCTATGGCTTTAGGAGTGCAAGCAGTGGGCACCTCCTGCCTTGGGAAGAAGTTTGGACTAGAGCACCTCTAAGGACCCTCTATGGTTCTAGGAATGTGACAGTGGGCACTTCCTGCCTGGGAAGAGGGTTGGATAAGAGGACCTCTAAGATCCCTCCTGTCTCTATGGTTGTAGGAATGTGAGCAGTGAGCAATTCCTAACATCTAGCATAGCCTTGGAAGTGGGGTATGTCAGTCAATTAATAGGACTGAGTAGTTACAATAGCAAAGAAACAACCCTATGTTTAAAACGATTATTTTTTCCTCCTTCAGATGACCTTGCAGTTCACACAATCACCTGTCTCCTTATGTTGCTGCAGGGAATCAACCAACCACTCAAACATCCTTGCTTTTCTAGTATACAGGACGTCCTCGAGTTACAACCACAATTGAGCCCAACATTTATATTGTTAGAAGATAATTTGTCAATTTTGCCCCGTTTTACGACCTTCCTTGCCACATTTGTTGTGTGAATCACTGCAGCTGATAAAGTTAGTAACATGGTTCTTAAGGGAATCTGGCTTCCCCCATTGACTCGGCTTGTCAGAAGGTCGCAAAAGAGGATCACGTGACCCTAGGACATCGCAAACAGTCGTAAGTATATTTGGCATGTATGTCCCTCTTGGCTTCTAGGCGCTCACTAAGGAAGGATTTTTCCAAATGACCATCAGAGCATTTAGAATATTTCCTATATTATTATTACTATTAACATGCTCTGATGATAAGGAGTTCTACTCCCCCTCCCCAACTGAAAAGAAATCTCTTCCAAATGCAGAACACAAGCAGAGGAGTTTCAGTTTCACAACACCAAGCAGCTTTAATACAGAACAGTTGAGCTAAGCCACACCCAGGCTCCTTGCTGTCACAGTAAATACTGCTTCAGTTTCCAAACAGCCCTCAACTCTCTCACACACTAGGACAGAAGGCTAGCCAGATGAATACCGATGGATGCTGGTATGTAGAGGCAGAATTCCCCCCACCCCTTATTTTCCTTCTCCAAAACTAAGCCCCATCCCACAGTTTCGTAGCGAAGCATGGGTATACAGCTATCTATTCTATGACATTGTTTGGCTCGTGGTTTCCCAGTTCTTTGAAAAATGATTTTTTTTTTGATTCACCGATCAACTGTGTTTATTATTTTTCTTTCTTTTATTGAGGACATGGATGGCAATTCAAGGCAGCTTGCAAGACTATAAAACCTCATATATAAAAAAACCCCAATGGCGCGAATATAAGAGAGAATCATATAACAAATGAATAGCGCTCCTCATTTAACAACCGCTTCACAACCATGGACACGGGAAAGTCCCAAAATGGGACAAAAACTCCCTTAACAAATTTCTCAAAATCCTGGGCTCACTTGTGGTTGTAAGTCGAGGACAAGCTGCATCCCCCTTTTGTCTTTCCATTCTCCTGCTCTTTGTCTTTCCTCATCCCTTCTTTTGGAGCCTCGCCCTTCCTCGCCTGTCATGGCACGGCCCTTGTCCCCTGTGGCATTTCCCACCCCAAATGTCAGCTTCTCCCTTCACCCTGCCCTCCCCTAGTCAACCCCCCCGCCCCAGCCACCCGCCTGGCCCATGACATCTGATCCAGCCTTGACGTGTTTGTTATCCTGGCCTGAACAAAAGGCAAAAATGCAGAAGAAGAACAGGCGACCTTGTCTGCCGACTCCGGTCCTTATATAGCAACAGTGCCTCTACACAAAGACGTCTTATTTTAGCCACAATGGGCTGACCGGCTTTTGTGGAGTGCCTGGAATAGACCCCTGGTGTCCGGACGCCTGCTTGATGTCGGTCAAGCAGCAAATTCAGCTTTGGAAAGGGGGAAAAAATAATGATTAATTTTTTTGGGGTCCCAAAGATGCTTTTCCCAAGAGGCAACTAGATTTTTGGTTTTTCTTTTGAAGGCGCTTCACTCCTCCTCCAAGAAGCTTCTTTGGTTCTGATTTGGATGGAGGGGAATGGAAGGATTTAACACTCCTTGCAGAACTAATTCCTTCCATTCTTCACCTTCAGTCAAAGTTGAAAAAGCTTCTTCTTTTTTTAAAAAAATGTTTTTCTATTAAATAGAAAATTTAGTGCTTATTGAACATTGGGTTGTCTGGGTATTTAATTTGCTTAACAATACAAATTTATATTCTTAATTTCCACCTCTTTTACTTTGCTTTACTTTACTTTATTGTCATTGTACCTTGTACAACAAAATTAAATATCATCTTCAGTGTACAATTTATGGCTATGAAAATAAACACAAACACACATCCCTCACGTTCCACACATTGAATTGAAACCCCCTGATATCGCATTAATATTGCACTATACAATAGAATTCAAGAGAGTTCTTGCCCTGGGATAGAAGCTGTTTTTCAGTCTATTTTTTTTCTCCCAACCATTCATAAAATAGATTCCACATTTGATAGTATTCTGCATCTTCCTTCTGTTTAATTTTCAAGGTCAAATCTATCCTTTTCTGCACAATTTACTATCTTTCTGACCATCTCTTTATCTCGTGGTAATATCTTCATTTTTCCAGTATTGTGTGAATATAATCCTCGTTGCTGTTAAAGACGCATAATATTAAATACATACTTTTCTTATTGATTTTTTTTCTGATATCATACCTGACTAAAAACAATTCAGAGCTGAAGAAAATTCTTGGATGAGAAGCGAAATGTCTTTAAAATAAAAACCAGAAAGTCCAGTTGCCTCTTGAAAAAAAGCACCTTTGGGACAACCATGACCTAGATGATTAAGAATCTCCATAGACACTTGACTTTTGGGGGTTAAATAAAGCTTTTGAGCATTTGAAAACGGAAAAACAGAGGGTATTCTCCTTTGGTGACCCACCGAGAAGTATTTTGGGGTTCAGGAATTTCTCAGGTAAGAATAGTTTTTCAATGTCCTATGTGCTCACCCTGAGGAAAAAAATTGAGAGGATCAAAATGTTATCTGTCAGAAATGGTGTAGGGTCTCCTGCTTGGGTGGAGGGTTGGACTGGATGACCTACAAGCTCCGTTCCAACTCTGTTAATCTAAAGGATCCATAGGACATTTTGTCAGAACAAAATCTTGATCCAGAACATGCAAAGCTCAATGCAGAAGAGGGATTCTCCCCTCCCCTAGCTATTAATTCTAACCTTAATAATAATTAATTTTATTATTATTATTAATTTAATTAATTTAATTTACATTTAATTTAAAATTTATTATAAATAATTTAAAAATATATTAATTTTAGCCTTATGAATTCCATGCAAACACTGAGAGGAGACAATTTTCCTCCTGCTTTGCTCCTTTTTGCAAAAACTTAAGATGAGAGAAAATACAGGTAGGCCTCGACTTACAACTACAATCAAGCCCAACATTTCTGTTGTAAGGCAGAAAGTTGTTAAGGGAGCAATGTCCCATTTTACGGCCTTTCTTTTCCCCCATTGTTAAGTGAATCAGTGCAGTTGTTAAGTTAGTCACACGGGTGGTAAGCGAAATCTGGCTTCCTCGTTGACTTCACTTGACAGAAGGTTGCAAATGGTGACCGCAGGATACGTCAACAGTCGTAAATATGAATCAGTTAACCAAGCATCTAAATTTTGATCACGTGACCATGGGGATGCTGCAACGGTCATAAAGGTGAAAAATGGTCCTAAGTCACTTTTTTTTCAGAGCCATTGTAACCTTGAACTAAATGAACTGTTGCAAGTCAAGGACTACCTAGCTAATGCTGACCTCATCTAAACTGAGAGGAAGCAATTTTGTCCAAGCTTTACTCATTTTACAAAAATAAAAAATAAATAAACGAGGGAAAATAAAAGCCACTTCAGGTTGTTCACTTCCATTAATGGCTGATTTGTTGCCTGATCGAGTCTTCTTTTAAACTTCCCAGTTCATCTCATACCTCTCAGATCGCCTTGTGGTCTCCCATCCAAACGAAATCTCAGTTTGCTTAGCCCAGCCTGGAAGAGAAGAACTCCAGGGTATTCCTCCCCACTCACAACCACAACTGAGAGCAGAACTTCTGTAGCTCCACAAATCGACTGACGAATGCCTCAAACCTGATTTTTACGACCTTGTTACCTGTTAAGCCAATCACTGAAGTTGTTAAATTAATCTCACTGTTGTTAAGAGCATCCAGCTTTCCCCCATGGGCTTTGTTTGTTGGAAGCCCGCTGGGAAAGTCACATGTGGCGATCACATAACCCTGGGGTGCACCCACATTTTAATCCTCTGGCTGTGGGGATAATAACAGAAGAACATAGCTTGAAGGGACCACAGAGGTCCTCTAGTCCAACCCCCCACTCAAACAGGAGACTCTATGAATTCAGTACAAATGGCTGTCCAGTCTCTTCTAAAAAACCTCCACTGATGGAGCACCCACAACTTCTGAAGGATGCTATAAAAGTCATAAGGGTGAGTCACTTTTTTCAGTGCTGGTGTAACTTTGATCGGGAAACGAATGGTTGTTAGTTGAGGATTCCTTGTGGGTGTGTGCGCGCAGATGTGTCTGTCATTGTCATCATTATCATCAACATTCCCTTTTAATAACCCCATAATCCCTTGCAGGGTGGAGTCTGGGCAACTGAATGTGGAGGTGTTTACTTGCTGGATGCCCTTCCTATCATCAATGCGGAGTTTGGTTCAGGAGATATATTCTCATTGTGCCCATAGAGAGAAATATCTTGCTTTTACCTAGGATCAAACTGACTCTCTCTCTCTCTCTCTCTCTCTCTCTCTCTCTCTCTCTCTCTCTCTCTCTTCTCTCCTCTCTCTGCTCACACACAACACACACACACACACACACACACACACATCTATCTATCTATCTATCTATCTATCTATCTATCTATCTATCTATCTATCTATCTATCTATCTATCTATCTATCTATCATCTATCTCCCAGCTAGTTTCTGCAATAGTCAGCAAGCTCCTTCTTTTGAAATCCAGACAATCACTTGCTAAAGGGAGAACAAGTATGCCTGTTTCCTTATCGGCAAAATGACAACACTCATTATAGACACAGTGTTGTTTTGCAATCTTTGGCATCGCACAAAACGAGTTTCTCCCCGCAACCCTTCCTACCAACTCCAAAATGCCAGACGGGGCATTGTGTGTATGTCTGTGTGTAATGCCAAGAATATGTTTTTGTCATGTTGCAGAGATTATCCTGCTTTGTGTCATAATGTATTCTGAATTTTGCCTGGGTGCAAAAAGATTGACTGAATTAAATGTAGATGTAGAAAGATGCATTTTTTAAAAAAACTGCATATTCAGGAAAAGAAAAAGCCCAATAAATTTATTAGTCCAGATTATTGTTTCTTTTCCTGGCCTGTGGCAAGTCATTTTTCAGCTTTAATTTCCCACAGGAAGTCTCTTCTTTAAAACTACAAATAGTCTTTGATGTACGACCACAATTGAGCCCCCAAATTTCAGCTGCTAAGTGAGGTGGTTGTTAAGTGAGTTTTGTCCCATTTGATGAACTTTCTTGACATTAAGCAGATCACTTTTTTTCCCAGGCTGTTATAATTTTGGTCACTAAACCAACGGTTGTAAGTTGAGGACTACCTGCGATAAGAACAGATTTACAGATTTAACAGAGTTGGAAGGAACCTTATAGGTCATCTAGTCCAACCCACCACCCAAACGGGAGACCCTATACCATTTCTGACAAATGACAGTCCAATCTCTTCTTGAAAGCCTCCAGTGATGAAGCTCCCACAACTTCCAAAGGCAACTTCTGTTCCATTGATTGATTGTTGTTCTCACTGTCAGAAAATTTCTCCTGATTTCCAGGTTGAATCAATTCCTTGTCTGGCCTTCAGATGCCTCCTCCTCTCTGTGGCAGCCCCTCAAATATTGGAAGACTGTTATCCTGTGAAGAGAAGGACCAGGGGAGACAGGATAGCAGCCTTCCAATATTTGAGGGGCTGCCACAGAGAGGAGGAAGGGCTCAAGCTATTTTCCAAAGCACCTGAAGGCCAGGCAAGGAATAATGGATGGAAACTTAACCAGGAGAGATTCAACCTGGATGAAAATAAGGAGGAATTTTCTGACAGTGAGAACAATCAACCCATGGAACAGAAGTTGCCTTCAGAAGTTGTGGGAGCTTGCACTAGATGGTTGGACTAGATGATCTATAAGGTCCCTTCCAACTCTGATTATCTGTTTATCTGTTTATCTGTCTCTCTTGGTCCTTCTCTTCCCTAGACTAGCCAGGCCCAGTTCCTGCAACTGTTTATCATATGTTTTAGCCTCCAGTCCCCTCATCATCCTGGTTGCTCTTCTCTGTACTTTGTCTAGAATCTCAGTGTCTTTTTTATAGTGTGATGACCAAAACTGGCTGCAGTATTCTAGGTGTGTCCTTACTAAGGCCTTACAGAGTAGTATTACTACCTCCCTTGATTGTATCCCTCTGTTAATGCAATTTAGGATTGCATTGGCTTTTTGGGCTGCTGCTGCACGCTGCTGGCTCATATTTAATTGGTTGTCCACTAAGACTCCAAGATCCCTCTCACAGTTCCTGCTATTGAGCCTGGTTTCACCCAGTCTGAATGTGTACTTTACTTTATGTTGAATTTCATTTTGTTAGAGAGGGCCCAGGGTTTGAGCCTGTCGATATCCTTCTGGATCTTGACCCTATCTTCTAGGGTGTTGGCAATTCCTTCTAGCTTAGTATTATTTGCAAATTTGGTAAGTTGCCTTTCATTTCCCTCATCGAAGTCATTTATGAAGATAATGTAGAGTGCTGAGCCTAAGACACCTTGTAGTACTTACTCCATTGGTTACTTTCCTCCTTGAATTATTACAGTGATTATTTGCTTTTAAGCCAGAGGGACGTCCTTTGGCTCAGAGATGTGGGATTACAAGAGATATTGTTCAAACTGTCATCACATTCCGCTTCCTATTTTAGAAGCCCTTCCAGGTTGCTATTATTGGTTTCTGGGTGTGGGGTGTGGGTGGGAGGCGGAGGCATTTCTAACAGACCATCTCCCCCCCCCCCCCCCCCCCCCCNCCCCCCCCCCCCCCCCGCCCAGCAGGGATTTAAGCCGGGAATGCAAAGTGGAAATCTGAAATAATTAAGATTTGTAACTCCACTGATGGTTGGGAGTGGAATTCACCCTGAAATTATATCTAAGAAAGTTGTAGGTTATGCAAATCTTTCTTCATTAACAGGGAGAATGAGGAGAATATAATTATAATGTAATGGCATTTAAAAATTATTTATACATTTTTCTTTAACATAAATGAGTATTTAATGAACAGTGTATTTATTGTCTGGGTCGATTTACACAAATATAATAATATGGCAGTAATAATATTCTTTACTTGTGTATAATGGTATTCTTCCAACTTCTAATTGCTCCCTATCTAACCATTGGTAAAAGTAATCTGAAGTTAAAAAAATATTCTGTATCTTCTTTGTTTTTTATCTTTAATGTTAACCTATCCATTTCCGCACAAACTAATATTTTTTTTAAATTATGTTTTCATCTGTAGGGATTTCCTCATTTTTCCAGTCTTGTGCAAATACAATTCTTACTGAAGTTAAAATATGTCACATGAAATATGTTTATCCATGTTTTTCTGGAAATATATCTAACACAAATATTTCTGGCTTTAAAACTAATATAACTGAATGGGATTGTTAAAAATTAGGAGAAATATTTTATCTAGGTATTCTGGTTTGTTTTTTTTCTGCATTCCAAAGAAGAACTGGAGGTTAGTTTCAATTTTATATTTCTGGAGGTTAGTTCCAATATAATTCTCTGTAAACTGAAACTCTTCATGTTGTTCAATTCTGTCATTTAAAAACACTTGGTAAAAGCCTAGTATTAAGTTTTATAACCAAGTAATATCAGTGCTCCAAATTTATATAACTAGAATATTTTAAAAAAAATCATTTGGAGACAAAAGGAAGATTGCTTCTGATTTGTATGTTTGTATGTATGTCTGTATAGCTACTCTTGGATCTCCTAGTGGTCTCCCATCCAAACCAAACTTGAGCTGAGCTGAACTTGCCTTACATACAGTTAGTTCTCAACTTACAACAGTTCATTTAGTGACCTTTCAAAGTTACAATATCGCTGAAAAAAGGGACTTACAATTGTTTTTCACATTTATAACTATTGCAACATCCCGATGTCATGTGGTCAAAATTCAGGCTGTTGGCAACTGACTCATATTTGTGATGGTCACACTGTTCCTGGGGTGTGTATCACACGATCCCCTTTTATGACCTTCTGACGAGCAAACCCAATGGGGAAGCCAGATTCACTAAACAACCAAGTTACTAATTTAACAGCTGCAGTGATTCACTGAACAACAATGGCCAAAAAAGTTGTAAAATGGGACAAAACTTGCTTTACACATGTCTCATTTAGCAACATAAATGTTGGGCTCAATTGTGGTCGTATGTTGAGGACCACCTGCATAGAGACGGTGATGTATAACTAGGCTGCAATTGGTCCATGGGTTCATGAGAGGGCGGTATAAAGCACGGGGCTGCAATGTACTCCATGTCCATGAAAGGGGGTATAAAGTACCCTCTGCTGCCTTCTGGTGGTCATCTGGAGCATTGTAGCCCAGATTTGATACCTGCAAGGTAACTTATTATTTTTGGAGTAGTGCAATGGCCTCTTGCCTCACAATCAGAAGGTTGTGAGTTTGATCCTGGATAAAGGCTAATATTTCTCCCTCTGGGCACAATGAGAATATATTTGATGAACAAAGCTTCTCATTGGTGACAGGAAGGGCATCCGGACATTAAAATACTTGCTTGCTGCATTCAGCTGCCCAGACTCCACTCCGCAAGAGATTGTGGGGTCATTAAATGAAGAAGATGATGATGGTGAAGGTAACTAATTATTTTTGCTTTAGATAAATTGCAATTATAATCTTTCCATGAGGTCACATACAAAGGGAAGGTTCTGTAGCAAAGCCTATGAGTCATCAGTGCTCCAAATTTATATAACTGGAATAATATAAATATAGAGGAAGATGTGCAACTAGGCTCCTCATGACCACTAGAGGGCGTATAAAGCACCATCTGCAGCCCCCTAGTGGGCATCTGGAGCTGTGCAGTTTGGAATTGCTACTCGCAATGTAATTAACCCTTTTAGTTTTAGATGGACTGCAACCACAATCTTGCTGTGAAGTTGGACACAAGGATAGGATTCTGGATGAGCCATCAGCGCTCCAAATTTATATAGTTAGAATAATATAAATGTAAAGAGGATGATGAATAACTAGGTTGCAATACTGTTCATGTTCATGAGAGGGCACTACAACGCATTAGGCTGCAATCCCAACAGGATTAACTGAGAATCTCCATAGACACAAGGCTGCAATGCTTCTCGTGTCCACCAGAGAGTGGTATAAAGCCCTCTAGTGGGCACCTGGAGTTTTGCAGTTTTGGTACTCACAATATAACTATTTTATTTTTAGATGGATTGCAACAACAACCTTGCAGTGTAGGTAGTGGGCATGGAAAGGATTGTGTAGCGAACCCAATGAGTCATCTGATGCCAAATTTATATGATGTACAACTAGGCTGCAATACTCCACGTGTCCAGGAGAGAGCAGTATAAAGCACCATCTGCAGCCCTCTAGTGGGTATTTGAAGCATTGCAGTCCAGATTTCATACCTGCAATGTAATTTAACTCTTAATTTTAGATAGATTGCAACTACAATTTTGCAACGAGGTTGCATGCAAGGAGAGGATTCTGTAGCGAAGCCAATGAGCCATTGGGGGTAGCCACTGCGCAAATTCTCTCCCCCTATATCTCCTTCTTGGGACCCCCCTCTCCTTCTCCCCCTCCCTCTGGAATCTCAGCCCTGTTGTTCCAAGATATTTTGAAGTCTCTCTTTCCCCCTCCTCCTCCCTGAACCTGTTCCTATTCTTCATGCCACAACAATGATGACACTTCCAATTGTTCGGGGCCAGGCTGGAGATGTGGGGAGGGAGGTGGGGGGATGAGATGGGTCTGCCTGTCCATATGAGGCCGGCCAAGAGGAGAGGGCGGGGGGATTGGGGGTTTATAACCAGGGTCCCGGCCAGGCACCCTGCTTACAACCCCACCCCTTCCGTGCTGGTTTCAGGTAAGACCTCCCCCCCCCCGTTGTAGCCTTCCAGCCCCCCAAAATGTGGGGTGAGGGAGTTCCCCATAGTGAATGCGTGCTTCAGGTGGAAACGGTGAGGTTTTTTTGGTGTTCAGAAATGATCAACACGGATCCTGCTGGAGTTGTGAGAATGGGATGCATGTTGTGAAGGCCAAGTTGCAGGAGGGGAGGGGGCGATGCAAAATTTACATGCATCGCCCCATCCTGAATTTTTGGGGAGATGGGGGTGGGAGAAGGAAAAAGGGATTGTAGAGGATGAGCTGGTAGTAGCCATATCCACTGGGCATCTCTGGCACCTGCTAGTGGTGGTGGGGATATTGCCATCTCTAAGCCAGCAGCATCCTTTCTTGCTCCAGCTGAAGCTTTTCCCCAGCTGGGGAACATGGGAGATGTAGTCCAGCTCAGCTGAAGGAACCAGGCAAGGGAAGGATGAGCTGGCATCACACCTTCTGTAAAGAGGAAAATTCTTCTCTTGAAACAGTCTCATTTTTGGCCAGGAATATTCGACATTTTCATGCCCTAGTCTAACTTTTAATTCAGAAATGTCCTTATCTTTCCTTTCCTTTTTCTTATTGCAATCTCCTTCCTTCCTTCCTCTTTTCTTTCCTTCCTCCCTTCCTCCTTCCCTCCTCATCTCTTTAATAAGATCGTCAGAGAAGGCACTCTGACCTCTAGCTTCCTCTTTCTTTCTTTCTTTCTTTCTTTCTTTCTTTCTTTCTTTCTTTCTTTCTTTCTTTCTTTCTTTCTTTCTTTCCCTCCCCTCCCTACCTTCTTTCCTTTTCCTTCCTTTCTTTCCTCCTCCCTCCTCCCTTCCTTCCCTCCCCTTCTTTCCTTCCTTCCTTCTCTACCTTCCATCCCTCCTTTCCTTTTCCTTCCTTCTTTCCTTCCTCCCTCCCTCATCCCTTTCATAAAATGATCAGAAAAGGCACTCTGAAACCCCTTCTTTTACTCTCAAAATAGTTGAGACTACAACTCCCATCACTGCTGAGAAATATGGATTTTGTAATCCTCGCTGCCTTGAGAACACATGGTTGCCATTCTCAGCGTATCCGATTGAAAGAAAAATAAAAACCAACTTTTTGGGGTTTAGTTCTTTCCTTAATCATACACTTCAGAAATATACCTCAGAATCCAATATTTCACAAAACATATAAAAATCTATATATTGCAGGTTCTCTCCTCCTGATATTTTTTTTCCTTCTCAAATATATATCTGAATAATCCTGGCAGAATGGATACCTGGGTGGCTGGAGGAAAGGATTGCAGTGTGTATTGTACTAACAAGTCTCTTTTCCACAACAGGTGTCTGGCCTGAGGTGTCCCCGGTTCTTCTCTTGTGAAATCCTCTAAAATCAAAGGGTAACTATCATGAGTAGCTATTTCTGACCCAGAGAGCGATCTATTCCTAGTAGTATATCTATTCACACTCCAGACGCAGCTGTTCAGGCTGCAGCCCTGCCTCAAGCTGATTTCTAAAGCAGTGCAATTCTGCTAACAGCCAGCAGGGGACAGCATATTTGCAGTGGAAGGAGAGGGATTAAATGAGGTGCAGTTCCAGTGTTGTACACCTGAGGGGGGAAGCAGAACTATTCAAATCTTGGCCTAGCCCAGAGTGTCCTCTCGTGGTTCTCTTGTGAATGACATATTGCAGATTGCATCTCTTAAGCGTTCATAGTCCTGATGATGTTACCCAGTTAAGTCATGAAACGTCTGCAAGAAAACCATCAAGCTAAGAGAGCACCAAGGGAGAGAGCATTCAGTCTTCCTCCCCCTTCTCCTCTTCCTCCCCCCTCCCCCTCTGAGCACTTATGATGTTACCTAATTGGGTCATGAAACATCTGCAAGAAATCTACCAAGCTCAGAGAACACCAAAGACCCTTCAGTCTTCCTCCCCTTCTTCCTCCTCCTCCTCTTCCTCCTCCCCCCTCCTCTTCCTCCTTAGAGTACTGAAGATGTTAGTTTGGTCATTAAATATCCGCAAGGAAACCACCAAGCTCAGAGAGCACCAAGGACCCTTCATTCCTCCTCCTCCTCCTCCTCCACCTCCTCCTTTCCTCCTCCTCCTCCAAGCACTGATGATGTTCCCCAGTTGTGTCATGAAACGTCCGCAAGGAGACCACCAAGCTCAGAGAGCACCAAGTACCCTTCAGTCATTCTCCTTCACCTCCTCCTCCTCCTCCTCCTCCTCCTCTTCCTTCTCCTCTTCCTTCCTCCTCCTACAAGCACTGATGACATTCCTTTGTTGGGTCATGAAATGTCTGCAAGAAAGGCACCCAGCTCAGGGAGACACCAAAGGCTGCTCATTCAAACTTATCCCCAAGGCTGGCAGGTGCGGATCCTACCACCTGTCCACCACGAGAGCATCATGGCCTGTACCTCCCATGATCTGCCTGGTTTCTTTCGCAGCTCCCACCATGGAAGTCGAGATGTCTGATTTCGGGCCCGCCGCCCCCTTCTTGCGCTTGTCAGAAAAGCTTCGCATCGAAACTCAGACTCGGCCGTTCGACTTGAAGAAGGATGTCTTCGTGCCGGACGACAAAGAGGAATTTGTGAAGGCCAAGATCATTTCCAAAGAAGGTGGTAAAATCACTGCGGATACAGAAAGCGGCAAGGTAGTAATCTCATCCTGCTCGATTACTTTCTGGACCAAGTGTGATCATTCCAAATCTTTAGAATAACAGAGTGGGAAGAGGCCTTTGAGGTCCTCTAGTCTAGTGTAGTGGTCGCCAACCAGTAGACCAGGGACCACTGGTAGTCTGCAAGAAAATTTTGGTGGTCTGCAGAGAAATGTCATCCCCAAAGTAATTAATCCAGGCTGCAGGGGAACACAAGGCTTGTGTCGCTTGCATTGCAAACAAGACAAGGTAGTGAAGGGAGGGGGGCAAGAATGGAGGGGAGGACTTGCCCCACTCACCCCGCATGCTTGGCCTGGCCACTGGGCTGCTTCTTTCCGCTTCTTTCTTCTTCTGCTTTTGGATGCACACAAGGAAAGCAGCAAAAGTCTTTCTTTCTCTCCCCCAAACTCTGCCAGAAATGAGTCTTTGGGGCCCTACCAGGCCTCCTGCTCCAAGAGGCTGTGCCGGCAAAGACTCATTTCTCTCATTTGGGGGAGAGAAAGAAAGACTTCTGCTGCTTCTGCTGCTTTTCTTGCATTAAGCCAACAGTCTTTCTCTCTCTCTCTCTCTCTCTCCCCCTGTGAACAGAACTGGAAACGGTATCCTACAATCCCAAATAATGATTGATCAAGTAGGAAAATGGGGTGGGGAATTTTCCTGCAGACTTTTTGGGGGGTTTTCCCAGGGTCTCTGCTGCTTCCTGCAGAAACCCTGGGAAAACATCAGCAAGCCACTGTCAGTTAAAATTCATATTAGTGGTCCATGGGATTTTAAAATTATGAGTTTGGTGGTCTCTGAGGTCCAAAAGGTTAGTGATCCCTGTTCTAGTCCAACCTCCTGCTCAAGCAGGAGACCCTATTCTATTTTAGACAAATGGCTGTAAGCCTCTTAGCCGTTCCTTTGAATCTGAAGGAGTTGAATGGATTCTCCTTAATTATTGGCATCTTCCATCCAGGTCAGCAATGGGATCCTACCAGTACCACTGCCGGTTTGGTGATTGCGCATGCACCTAATGCACACACACACCTAACGCACACACGCAGCTTCCCACACACCATCTGAGGCCTACAGCGCCATCAGGAGGAGAAAGAAGAGAAAAGTGCAAGGGGCAGGTGGCAGGGGCCGTTCTTGCAGTTTTCTCTTCTTTCTCCTACCAGCTGATTGTTTTTACTACCAGTGTGGCTGAACTGGTCCAAACCAGTAACATGCCACCACTGATCCGGGTGTGCTGTAAAACAGGTCTTCGTAGTGCTGGCTGAGGATGATGGAGCTTTACATCCAAGCTATCTGGATGGTAACCCTTGGAGAAGTGTAGATAAACTGAGAAGAAATAATAGTAGAGGGCACAGAGCGGCTGGGGAATTCTGGGAGTTGAAGTCCATGCCTCTTAAAATGGCAGTCGTTGAGAAACACAAAATGGCTTTATGGACAGCAGGAACAGTTGCTACCAAAACAATGGTTAGATAAGAGGGGCTTCAACCCTGACCAAGAAAACAATATAAGAAACTATTTCAGAGAAGCCCCTCCCCAATTTGTATGGAGAGAGAAAGGCAGGGAAGGGGACATGGTTTTAAAGCTTGTGGGACCATCACTATAGCTATTACAATATTACATTTCTATTATAATATTGTAATGCCGACTTAACATGGTGTAGTCTTCTTAATCTGATCTATTGAGCTAACAGTAATAAGTCTTCCAGTGGATCAAGCAACGTTGTTCCCTTTTGTGTGTGTTGTGTGCTTGTTTGGGTGTGTGTGCTTTTGAGCTGGCGTGGACTCCTGGCAGCTTCTTGCAAAGATTTTTGAAGGGATACTAGAACTCCCACATCTCTTGGTGATTGGCCCAAAGTCACCCAATTAACTTTCATGTCAAATACAGGACTAGAACTCCCCATCTCCGGGTAATTGGCCCAGAGTCACATCGCCAGCTTTCATGTCTAAGGTGGGACTAGAACTCCCCCTCTCCTGGTGATGGCCCAAGATAACCCAAAACCTCAAGATCTGATTCCTTCTTGTTGGCAGACCGTGACGGTCAAAGAAGACCAAATCATGCAGCAGAACCCACCCAAATTCGACAAGATCGAGGACATGGCCATGCTGACCTTTCTGCACGAACCAGCCGTGCTCTACAATCTGAAGGATCGCTATGCCTCCTGGATGATCTACGTAAGCCAAGGAACGGGGAGGGGTGACTTTGTGTGGTCCTTCTTCTACCCCGGAGGGATCTAGGGATGGTGAGCAAAATTCAGTGTGAACTCGTAAAGCATTCCTGGCCTGCTCTTGAGTTGCCAAAGGCAGAGCGGGGAAGGAGCTCGGTTGCTATGACCAGAAGCACATTCCACGCATACCCTTCTCCAGATTGTATCCCAGGTTACTACAGAAAGTGCTCCATTGGAGAATGTGATTTATGACACATCTGGGGGGGGGAGGAGGGAGGGAACAGGGTCATAGGTGGGCAGTAAATTACGTGGGGCAGAGCTAAGTGCACTTGGGAAAGTGCCAACATGTTGCTCCTAATAAATAATTGGATTTCTGTTGAAACTTGGCTTGAAGCTCATGAATTAATTAGGGCGTCCGTTGGAACCCTGACACCCAGGTGAGTTGTGTGTTTAGAAGTGATCCCAGTTACATCAACAATGCAGGTAGTCCTCAACTTCCAACTATGCTCAGTTTGGGACTTCTGGGAGTTGAAGTCCAGAACTTCACTTCTCTTCCTCCTGTTTTTCTCCAGACCTACTCGGGGCTCTTCTGTGTGACAGTCAACCCCTATAAGTGGTTGCCCGTCTACAACGCGGAAGTGGTGGCTGCATATCGAGGGAAGAAGCGGAGTGAAGCTCCTCCCCACATCTTCTCCATCTCTGACAATGCCTATCAGTACATGTTGACAGGTAAAGGAGGACAAGGGGGCCACAAGGGATGACTTGTTTGTCATCAGAGAAGAACGAAGGTTTCAGGAAATCAAATGTTGCTCCTCCTTTTCCTTCTTCCTTTTTTTCCTTGCCTATCTCTTCCTCTCTTCCTCCCCTTCCTCTTTATGTTCTCCTTCTCTCCTCCTCTTCCTGGCTATCTTCTCCTCCTTTTCGTCTATCTTCTCCTCCTTCTTCTCTTTCTCTCTTCCTCCTTGTTTACCTTCTCCTTTTTTCCTCCTCTTCCTACTCCTCCTCTTCCTCCTTGTCTATTTTTTCCTTCTTTTCCTCCTTTTATCTTTTAATTCCTTTTCTCCACTTCCTTGCCTATCTTCTCCTTCTCATCCTCCTCTTCCACCTCTTCCTTCTTGTCTATCTTCTCTCCTTCCTCTTCCTCTTATCCTCCTCTTCCTCCTCTCTATTCCTCCTCTTCTTGTTCTTCCTCCTTGTCCTCTTTCTCCTTATCGTCTTCTCTTCCTCCTCTTCCTTTGTCTTTCCTCTCCTTCTCCTTCCCTTCCTTGTCTATCTTTCCCTCTTCTTGTTCTTTTTCCGTGTCAATCTTCTCCTTTTCCTCTTCTTCCTCTTTATCTATCTTTTCCTTCTTCTTTTCCTCCTCTTCTTCTATGTCCTCCTTCTTCCCTTCCCTCTTGTCTATTTTCTCCTCTTCCTCCTCTTTCTCCTTGTCTCTCCTTCTCTACCTTCCCTTCCTCCTTGTCTATCTTCTTCTTCTTCCCTTCCTCCCTTTCTTCCTTGTCAATCTTCTTCTTCCCTTCCTCATCTATTTTCTACTTCTCTTCCTCCTTGTCTATCTCCTTCTGCTCTTGCTTCCTTGCTTTCGTGTTCCTCCCTTTCTTTTTAACCTTTTTTCTTCTCTTCCCTAGATCGGGAGAACCAGTCCATTCTTATCACGTAAGTCCCATTTCCTGCCTTGAGATCTTTCACAATGCTCTTTGGTTGTCTTACCATCCCATGCAACTTGGTTTCCATTTTGATAGTGGGTCTCCTCACAATGAAATTGTTAAGAGAATCACTGCGGTCGTTAAGTTAGGAGCACAGTCGTTAAGCGAATCTGACTTTCCCATGGACTGTACTTTTTAGAAGGTCATAAAAGAGGATCATGTGACCCCGGGACACTGCGACCATCATAAATATGAGTCAGTTGCCAAACATCTGAATGTAAATTGCGTGACCCTGGGGACACTGTGACGGTCATAAATTCAAAAAATGTTCATGTTATTTTTTTTCAGAGGTGTTGCAACTTCGAATGGTCACTAAATGAACTGTTATAAGTCAAGAATTATCTGTACTAATCAGATTTGACCTAGCCTAGCTTTCTGATATCTCCTGGGTTAAATTAAATATTGCTTATGTACAGATGGTCCTCTACTTACGACCGCAGTAGGTACTTTCCGTACCTGAGCGAGACAGTGGTTTCCTGAGCCAACTCTTATTTTGCAACTTGTTTGCCACGGTTGCTAAGTGAAAAGCTGTGGTTGTTAAGTGGGTCACACTATCGTTAAGAGAATCCCGGCCTTCCCTCATTGAGCTTGCTTATTGGAAGCCGGCTGGGAAGGCCCCCACTGGTGATCTTATTTACCGCTCACATAAACACTGTCCCATGAATTGGGCCTTAATGAAATGAGTGTTGTTTTCCCTACCTGTAGCGGAGAATCCGGTGCTGGGAAAACAGTGAACACCAAGCGGGTCATCCAATATTTTGCCGTCATTGCTGCCATTGGGGACCGTAGCAAGAAAGACCAAGCAGCTGCAACGGGGAAGGTGAGGGTCCAATTGGGTGGTGTTTCTTCACCTTGGGAACTTTAAGACAGAGGGTACTTCAATTCCCAGAATTCCTTGTGCTTGAGGACGACCTATATTCCAGTTCGATGTTTCTCAACCTTGGGAACTGTTCTGACCCAGCTCTCGAAACATGACAAACCCTCTGAAATGAACTCAGAGATTCCTTTAACTCGGGGCACCAGCAGCCCCAGCAAAAAGTTTCTCTCTCACCGCAGGCTAACAAGTCCAGCCGGCCGGAAGATGAATAGTTGCCGGCCACATCTATTCATCTCTGCCCCCTGCCTTTTATCCCCAGAGCTTGGGTGAGGCTTTGCTAGCAGTGATCACTCTTTTGTCCTGCCCATAGATTTCCACTGCTCTCCTCTCCTCTGCCTTCTGCGCATCTACGTGTCAGGCACTGGACTCAGTTCCTCCTCTTCCTCATCAGCCACCTCCAAACCCAGGGGCTGATGGACTGCCCAGGCTCCACCTCTCTCTCTCTCTCTCTCTCTCTCCCCCTCCCTCCCTCCCTCCCTCTCTCTCTCTCTCTCTGCCAGCTCCATTCCCTCTTCCCCCTCAGAAGCTCCCAGGTTGCCCTGGTGCTAATCCTGACTCCCATGCCACCTCCTCCTCCTCCTCCCCTGATTCAGTTGCTGCAGGGGTCAGTGCCGAAAGATCACAACAGGAACTTAGAGGAATGGACTTCAACTCCCAGAATTCCCTATGCTTGAGGACTACCTATACTCCAGTTCAATGTTTTTCAACCTTGGGAACTTTAGACAGATAAATTAACAAAGTTGGAAGGGGCCTTGTAGGTCATCTAGTCCAAACGCCCACCCCCACCGCCCAGGCAGGAGACCCTACACCATTTCTGACAAATGGAAGTCCAGTCTTTTCTTGAAAACCTCCAGGGATGAAGCTCCCACAACTTCCAAAGGCAACTTCTGTTCTGTCGGTTGATGGTTCTCACTGTCAGAAAGTGTCTCCTTATTTCCAGGTTGAATCTCTCCAGGATCAGTTTCCATCCATTATTCCTTGTCTGACCTTCAGGTGCTTTGGAAAATAGCTTGAGCCCTTCCTCCTCTCTGGGGCAGCCCCTCAAATATTGGAAGATGCTATCATGTCTCCCCGGGTCCTTCTCTTCCCTAGATTAGCCAAGCTCAGTTCCTGCAACTGTTCATCGTATGTTTTAGTCTCCAGTTCCCTCATCATCCTGGTTGCTCTTCTATGCACTCTTTCTAAGTTTCCACATCTTTTTTATAGTGTGGTGATCAAAATTGGATGCAGTACTCTAGGTGTGTCCTTACTAAGACTTTATAGATTGATATTAGTACCTCCCTTGATCTGGATTGTATCCCTCCATTAATACAATTTAGGATTGCATTGGCTTGTTTGGCTGCGGCTTCACGCTGCTGACTCATATTTAATTGGTTGTCCACTAAGACTGGGTGAAACCAAGCTCATTAGCAGTAACGGTGAGAGGGATCTTGGAGTCTTAGTGGACAACCAGCTAAATATGAGTCAGCCATGTGCAGCAGCAGCCAAAAAATCAAATGCAATCCTAAGTTGTGTTAACACAGGAATACAATCGAGATCAAGGGGGGTACTAATACCACTCTATAAAGTCTCAGTAAGACCACACCTAGAGTACTGCATTCAGTTTTGTTTACCACATTATCAAAAAGATGTTGAGACTCCAGAAAAAGTACAGAAAAGAGCAACCAGGATGATTAGGCGACTGGAGGCTAAAACATACAATGACTGGTTGCAGGAACTGGGCTTGGCTAATCTAGTAAAGAGAAGGACCAGGGGAGACATGATAGAGGTATTCCAATATTTGAGGGGCTGCCACAGGGAGGAGGGAGGGGTCAAGCTATTTTCTAAAGTGTCTGTAGGCCAGACAAGGAACAAAGGATGGAAACTGAACAAGGAAAGATTTAACCTGGAAATAAGGAGAAACTTTCTGACAGTGAGAGCCATCAACCTATGGAACAGAAGTTGCCCTCGGAAGTTCTGGGAACACCATCACTTGAGACCTTCAGGAAGAGATTGGACTGCCATTTGTCAGAAATGGTGTGGGGTCTCTCTCTTGAGATTGGACTAGATGATCTCCAAAGTCCCTTCCAACTCTGATTATCTGGATGATGGGCTGCACCAGTGCTGGCTATTTAAACTGTTCAAAGAAGGGAAAACATGCTGGAACATGCTTAGTTGCCTTGCTGGGTCTCCCTGCATTGTGTGAATAGACTCAGAAAGTCGTTGGGATGTATTAATTTCCCCCCCAATGCAAAACATCTCCATATAATAAACCTGGGTCCAGTTTCCCTGATTTAACTTTTTGATATACCCTCTTCCACCCCTCACCCACCCCCATCTATAGGGCACCTTGGAAGATCAAATCATCCAGGCCAATCCAGCTCTGGAGGCCTTCGGCAATGCCAAGACCTTGAGGAATGATAACTCCTCCCGATTTGTAAGTTGGGCTGAAAGGAGAAGGTTTGGCCTCTTTGGGTTACCAAGACCATCATGCTTAATTTTTGCAAACTTCTCTATGCTCTCAATGAATTTTTCCTATCTTCTTCAGGGTAAATTCATCCGAATTCACTTTGGAGCAACTGGAAAGCTGGCTTCAGCTGACATAGAAACCTGTGAGTGTTGGCGTTCCAAAATTCTCAAATGTTTGATTGATTCTTTGAAAGTTCTTCTGCTTGTTCACCATCTCGGTATCTTTTGTCGTTCTCCACTTTTCCATCTTCTCCTTCTCCTTAGATCTCCTGGAAAAATCCAGAGTAATCTTCCAGCTGAAGGCTGAGAGGAATTATCACATCTATTACCAAATCTTGTCCAACAAGAAGCCAGAGTTGTTGGGTGAGTCCTTCATTCTCCCTGAATTTATAAAAACCTAGTGAAGGCCACACCTGGAATGCTGCAGCCAATTTTGGTCACCATGCTACAAAAAAGATGTTGAGACTGTAGAAAATGTTCAGAGAAGAGCAACTGAGATGATCAAAGGCCTGGAGACAAAAAAAATACCATATGAAGAACGGCTGTAGGATTTGGGTTTGGCTAGTAGTCTCAAGAAAAGAAGAATTAAGGGGTGACATGATGGCCATATTCCAAGAATGGCATGGTGGCCTAGAGGTGGAGCTTTCTCTTCACAATCAGGAGGCTGCGAGTTTGATCCTAGGTAGCAGCAGATATTTTTCTTTCTCTGGAAGCAATGAGAATTTAACTGCTGAACAAAACTCCGTATTGGTGACAGGAAGGGCACCCGGCCAATAAACACATTCAGACTCCACCCCGCAATGATCATTAAAAGAAGATAATAGCAGTATTCCATTTGAGGGACTGCCACAATGAAGAAAGAGCCAAGCTATTCTCCAAAGCACCTGAAGGCAGAACAAGAAACAACGATTGGAAACTAATCAAATTAAGGAGAAACTTCCTAAGAGCGAGGGCAATTAACCAGTGGAACCACCAGAAATTGTGGGTGCTCCGTCACTGGAGATTTTTAAGAAGAGACTAGTCACTTATCTTCAAATGATATGGTTTAGCTCTATTCTATTCTATTCTATTCTATTCTATTCTAATTTCTATTTCTATATTCTATTCTGTTCCATTCCCATTCTGTTCTATTATTTCACTGAAATTGCCTTTCAGGGTAATCCCAGATTTTGGTCCATTGTTTTTGAGGATCAGATGATTCTGTCCAAACTAGTTCGATAAATTACATCTCTTCCATCTTGACCTTGTACAGATCTGATGAGTTCACATATTTTTGAAGTCAGGAAGGCTTCCTTGAGACTAGGTTGATGAGTCTTCGTCTCGTTGAGTTGAACACTCTCTTCTAAATGTCCATGGAGATCCTAAGTCATCCAGGTCAAGGTTGTCCCAAAGGTGCTTTTTTCAGGAGGCAACTAGACTTTCTGGTTTTTCTTTCGAAGATATTTCACTTCTCCTCCAAGAAGCTTTTTCAGCTCTGATTGAATCATTCTCCACTATCCAGTCAGAGCTGAAGAAGCTTCTTAGATGAGAAGCAAAATGTCTTCGAAAGAAAAAGCAGAAAGTCCAGTTCTTTCTTGAAAAAGCACCTTTGGGATTACTCTCTTCTGGTTACTTCTTCTTGACTTAGTAGGAGTTGAACTGAGTCTCTCTTCACTCATTCAAATTAGTTGTGGTGGAACACTTCCTTTTTTAATAAAGTTTTTTATTTTTATAACAAAAACAAAAAAATAAACCAACTTTCTGTTCAACAGTGTGTCCGTTAGGTACATATATTTTGTGCACATAATAACATTATCATGCATATCTTATTTCTTTATGTTTATAATCATTCCAATCAATATTTCATATCACATTTGTCAATTATTATATTATCATTAACATGTCTTTCAAGGGTATATTTCACATTCATTTCCTTACTCGATCTAACTCAATCATTTATCAGTTGTGATATATTATACTATACTTACATATTTCAACTTCTTACTCTTCTTTCTATCCAGCCATTCATAAAATAAATTCCAAATTTTATAATAATCTTTTTCTTCCTGTTCTCTAATTGCCATTGTCAATCTGTTCATTTCTGCACATTCCATTATTATGGTGGAACACTTCCAACTTCATTAAGAACAAGACTTGTCTGGGCTGTTTGGTGCCTTGATAAACTCTCCTCCCCTTAGTCTGAAGTTCATCTGTCTCCATCATTATAGACCTGGTTGATAAGGGAAGTTATCCTCTATGTCACATGAATTGCAGGGTACCTGATCTTGTGGAGTCTTGGATGCTCTCTGAGCTTGGTTGTTGGAGAGCAAGCCCCCTCCCTTCTAGCACTGATGATGTTACCCAGTTGGGTCATGAAACATCTGCAAGGAAACAAACCAAGCTCAGAGGACTCCACAATCATCTCCTCCCCACCACCACTGCCACCACCTCCTCCTCCTTCTCTTCCTCCCACTCCTCTCTTTCTCTCCTTCACTCCGCAAACTCTACTCCCTTCTAACACTGATGATGTCACCTAGTTGGGTCATGAAACGTCTGCAAGAAAACAACCAAGTTCAGAGGATTCCATAGTCCTCCTCCTTCTCCCCACTTCTCTTACTTGTCTTTCTCTTCCTCCCACTCCTCTCTTTTTATCTACTCCACAAACCCCACTGCTTTCTAGCACTGATGAGGTCACCTAGTTGGGTCATGAAACGTTTGCAAAAAAACCACCAAGCTCAGAAAGCATCAAGGACCCCACTGCCCCCCCTTTCCTCCTCCATCTTCCTCCTCCTCCTCTTCTATAAATACCTGGTCTTCTCTGTGGGGACACTTATCCTCTAGAATGGTGTCACCAGTGAAATGCAGGGCGTGCCTATGATTGTCGAAGATCACACTCCCCACCCAGACCTTCTCTCTTAAGAATGAAGGGCAGCTTGGTTGACTTCTTAGTTTCTATCCTCCTTTCTGCATCCTTGAAGTGTATTGTTTGCATGAGAGGGTTTTTTCATTGTTTGGTTGGGACCTGTTCTGAGATTTACGGTAGTGGTAAAGCCTCCTTTCCATTTCAGAATGGCCCTTGTCCTCTTCTGATGATGGAATAACCACTTAGGAAGAAAAGGTTGGCCATGTTGTGTAACTGCCCTACTTCTTCCATCCTTCTCTTTCCAGATATGCTGTTGGTCACCAACAATCCTTACGACTACGCCTTCATCTCCCAAGGAGAGACTACGGTACCTTCCATCGATGATGCTGAGGAACTGTTAGCAACTGACGTGAGTAATATTCTAAGTGTTTCTCCAACTTGGCTTCGAAGTCAGAGGTGTCCTACCTAGACAACTTGAAGACCTATGGACTTCAACTCCCAGAATTCCCCAGTCAGCATGGATTTGAACCTTGAACCATACTTAAGATTTATGGACTTCAGCTCCCAGAATTCTCCATCCAGCGTGGCTAGCTGAGGAACTCTGGGAGTTGAAGAACATTGGACTTCAGGTTGCTTAGGTTGGATACTCCTTGTTCAAGAAATTTTGGACTATTGAACTTTGAACCTCAACAACTTGAAGACTTAAGATTTGTAGATTTCAACTCCCAGAATTCTCCATCCAGCGTGGCTAGCTAGGGAATTCTGGGAGTTGAAGTTCACAGGTCTTCATGTTGTCCAGGTAGGTAGTTCAAGATGTTTAAACTACGGTATTGCACCCTGAACTTTCCCCAAGCTCATGGGACTTGTAGTCCAATCTATATCTGAAAAATCCAAGTTTAGAGATCTATTTGTTGGAATTTGAATAGCTGGTTGGTTTTGTTTTATTTTTTTAATTTATATTTATTTTATTTGTCAAGCAAGTATTAAACAACAGGTATAAGTATAAACATGATTATGAATACATGAAATGGATACTAATGAAAAGGAACATTAGAACAGGGATGGTAGGCACATTGGTGTGCTTTTGCACGTCCCTTACAGACCTCTTAGGAATGGGGTGAGGTCAACAGTAGACAGTCTGAGGTTAAAGTTTTTGGGGTTTGAGGATGTAACAACAGAGTCAGGTAGTGTATTCTGGACACTGACCACTCTGTTGCTGAAGTTGTATTTCCTGCAATAGAGTTTGGTGTGGTTTACCTTCAATTTGTATCTATTGTGTGCTCTTGTATTGTTGTGGTTGAAGCTGAAGTAGTCATTGACGGGTAGGACATTGCAATAGATAATTTTATGTACTACACTTAGGTTGCATTGCAGGTGGCATAGTTCTAGGTTGTCTAAGCCTAAAATTTCAAGTCTGGTATTCTGCAATGAATAGAGGAGTGGAGAATTCTTCTTGTGAAATATTTTTGGACTCTCAACTGTGTTGATATCAGATACGTAATGTGGGTTCCAGACAGATGAGCTATATTTGAATATTGGTCTAGCAAATGTTTTGTATGCTCTAGTCAGCAGTGCAATATTACCAGAGAAAAAGCTACGCAGGATTAGGTTAACAACTCTTAATGCCTTTTTGTCTATGTAGTTACAGTGAGCTCTTTTGGTTGAGCTTGGAGAAAAAACTCATCCCGTTTCCCCCCCCCCCCAAACCCAGAATGCCTTTGACATCTTAGGGTTCACCCAAGAGGAGAAAAACTCTATCTACAAACTGACAGGGGCCATCATGCACTACGGGAACATGAAATTCAAGCAGAAGCAACGAGAAGAACAGGCTGAGCCAGATGGCACTGAAGGTGAGGTGAAAAAAATCATTACGGTCCCAAAATTACAATTATGAGAAATAATTTATCAAGGTTTGTTAATATACCATTAATGATAAAATATCATTAATGATATCATTTATCAACCTAAAATAAGGATATCATTAATGATATCCTTTATTGAAAGGATATGGGTGATCCTCGAATTTCAGGTCGAATAATATGCCAGTTTTGTCACTTCCGGTATTACAGGTAGTGACGAAAGTACGTATTATTCAACCTGAAAAGCCTTGCAGAGGCTTTTTTTAAGCCTCTGGGAAGCCAAAAAAGGCCTCGAACCAGCCAAAAAAATCAGCTCTTTTTGGCGTGCACATGTGCATTGAGGTAAGTTTTCCTGCAGTTTGCATGCCGACACAAATGGCTCTATGAGCCACTTGTGGCACATATGCTATAGGTGCCATCATGGATCTAGGAGAACAAACCCATTAGGACTAGATTCATCAGTCCATCTGTATTTAAAAGGCAAAGGATGACCTGGATGGTGAGAATCTCCATAGACATTAAGGCATGCAGCTTAATGTTTCAGTTCTCCAAAACATGTATAAAAAACAATACCCCGTTTCCCCAAAAATACGACCTAACTTGAAAGTAAGTCCTAGCTTGATTTTTACATGTGCACCCAATATAAGCCCTACTATATATATAAGCTCTAATGAAGATCCTGCCCACTCCAGAGTGGACTAGTAAAAATTAAGCTCGGGTGGGGATGCATGGTGGGGGAGCTGCCCTACTACTTACCTTTGGACAGTTGTAGCCAGTTGTAGCCAGGCCTCGCACACCCCAACACGTGCCTTGCTGGCCCATTTCTTCTGGAGCTCTGTTATCGGTTGCAGAAGCCTTCAGGAAAGCCTTGCCAGCTGCAGAAGAAAAAGCTCCTGAAGACCTCTGACAGCAAAAAGGAGGCCAGGGGCGATGCACACCAGTGAGATTTAATCAGTGGATGACTTCCCCTGAAAATAAGACCTAGTGCTTTTTTTGGTAGCAAAGAAATATATAAGATGGTCTTATTTTGGGGAAAACATGGTAATAATAATAATTCAGCAGCCTGCCCACTTTCTGCTTTATGGATTGGGTCTTGAACTACATCAAGTTGGCGTCAACCACTTGAGTTCTTTCCAACTTGTCCACCCCATCTCCTGACCCAAGGGATGGGGCTTGTGCTGAAACCCTTCCATGGCTCTTGCAGAAGCTGACAAGTCGGCATATCTGATGGCCCTGAACTCTGCAGACCTGCTCAAGGGGCTTTGCCACCCGAGGGTCAAAGTGGGGAATGAGTACGTCACCAAAGGGCAAAATGTCCAACAGGTAAGAATCCCACCTGCCTATAGAGAAAAACCAACCCACAAAAGAAAAAAGAAATGAGGAGGACCCAGTTTTCACATTCAAACTCAAGGTGCACGTATAATTTCTTTTTAATTCTTTTTTAATGGGGTGAGATTTTTTTTATGGCCACGTACCCAAGCAGAACTCAAGACTGTCTCCTTGTGGGGGTCTAATTCAAATTCCTTGTGTGTCAAATCACACTTGGCCAATAAAGCTATTCTATTCTATTCTATTCTATTCTATTCTATTCTATTCTTATTCTTATTCCTATTCCATATTTTCTATTCTATTCTGTTCTATTCTATTCTATTCTTATTCCTATTCCATATTTTCTATTCTATTCTTATTCCTATTCCATATTTTCTATTCTATTCTTATTCCTATTCCATATTTTCTATTCTATTCTATTCTTATTCCTATTCCATATTTTCTATTCTATTCTGTTCTGTTCTATTCTATTCTTATTCCTATTCCATATTTTCTATTCTATTCTTATTCCTATTCCATATTTTGTGTTCTATTCTATTCTGTTCTATTTTCTATTCCATTCCATTCACTGTCCTCTTTTCCCTTCCATATTTTCTTTTTTCTCCCATTTACTGTCTTCCCTCTATTCTATTCTTTTCTATTCTGTTGTCTATTCCATTCTAGTTTCTATTCTATGCTATATTTTCTATTCCATTCTGTTCTATATTTTTTATTCTGGTCTAGTCTATTCTAATTATTCCATTCTATATTTTCTTTTCTGTTCTGTTTTATATTTTCTATTCTGTTCTACTCTATATACTATTCTATATTTTCAATTCTGTTCTATATTTCTTACTCTGGTCTAATCTTTTCTAGTCTATATTTCCTAGTCTATTCTAGTTATTCTATTCTACATTTTCTATTTTATGTTTTCTATTCTATTTTATATTGTCAAGTCTAGTCTATATTTTCTTTTCTAATCTACTCTAGTCTACAGTCCAGTTTAGTCTAGTTCTCTTGAACTTTATCAGAGAATTTAGGAAGGAAGCAAGCTTCCTCTCCCCATAATGTTCTTTTCCTAAACAGGTGTACTATGCCACTGGAGCATTGGGCAAGGCTGTCTATGAGAGGATGTTTACCTGGATGGTCATGAGAATTAATACCACCCTGGAAACCAAGCTGCCCCGACAGTATTTCATTGGGGTGTTGGATATTGCTGGCTTCGAGATCTTTGATGTGAGTAATTCCTTCTTGAGTTACGGTCTTGGTTTGTTTATTGGATAGATCAATCTCCCCCAAGTTGCCTCTCCAATGTTTTGGGACTGCAGTTCTCAGAATTTACCAGGCTACAAACGGGTACACTTGATATGGATGGATGGATGGATGGACAGATGGATGGAGGGACCATCTTGCTTGCAGTTAGAAATTGTCAGGATGATTTTTGGCCCTCAAGCCATCTATTCTTGTTCAGCTTTTACCAGACCCATCCATTCACCCATCCATCCATGCTTCCATATATATATATATCTCCATTCATCCCTCCCTCCTTCCCTGGCTTCCCCCCACCCACCGTTCCTTCCTTCTTTCATCCTTCCATCCTTCCTCTCTTCTTTCCTTCTTCTATTCCTTCCTTCCACTCACCTATCCATCAATCCATTTTCCTATCTTCCTTCCTTTCATCCACCCATTCACCCACCCATCCATTTTCCATCCACCCACCCCTTTATCCATCCATCCACCCACACTTACTTACTTCCCTTCCTCCCTCCCTCCCTTTTTTTCTTCTATCATTCGTTCCTCCCACCTACCTATCCATCTATCAATTTTTCTATCTTCCTTCCTTTAATCCATCCATCCATCCACATACCCACCCATCCATCCCTCTATCCATCTACCCATCCATCCATCCACTTTTCCTTCCTTCCTTCCTTCCTTCCTTCCTTCCTTCCTTCCTTCCTTCCTTCCTTCCTTCCTTCCTTNCCCCCCCCAATTCTCCTCCCAGTTCAACAGCTTCGAGCAGCTCTGCATCAACTTCACCAACGAGAAGCTGCAGCAGTTCTTCAACCACCACATGTTTGTGCTGGAACAAGAGGAGTACAAGAAGGAGGGCATCGAATGGGTGTTCATTGACTTCGGCATGGACCTCCAGGCCTGCATTGACCTCATTGAGAAGGTACCGCACTTTTCTCCATGCACCTTCTTCTTTAAACTATCTATGCCCATCTTTCCTGATTCCAGCCAGAGGGTGGTGGACTCCTCTAGACCCAGGAGGAAATCTTATATGAGGAATGAATGGTTCTATATTGGACTTATAAGATGGATCAGAGGTTGGGCTAGTAGAACCCAACTTTTGGAACTCCTCAAATGCTTTTAGGGCCAACATCAACACCCTTGACAGAATAGCAGAGTTGGAAGGGACTTCAAAGGCTTTCTAGTCCAGTAGGAAACCCCAGACCATTTCAGCCAAAGGTTGTTCAATCTCTTCTGAAAAAACCACCCACATTTTCAGGAGACAAGCTGTTCCACTGATTAATTGTTCTCACAGTTAGGAAGTTTGTCCTTCATTCTAGATTGGTTCTCTCCTTGATGAGTTTCCATCTGTTGCTTCTTGTCCTGCCCTCACATGCTTTGGAGACTAGGTGGACCCGCCCTCTTCTTTGTGGCAACCCCTCAAATATTGGAAAACTGCTTTCATGTCACCCCAATCCTTCTTTTCCTTAAACTAGACATACCCAATTCCTGCAGCTGTTCTTCATATGTTTTGGCCTCCAGCCCCCTAATCATCTTTGTTGCTCTTCTCTGCACTCTTTCCAAAGTCTCAACATCTTTTTTATAGTGTAGTGACCAAAGCTGGATGCCACATTCCAAGTGTGGTCTTATCAAAGCATTATAAAATGGTGCTAACACTTCCAGTGAAATGTCCTAATGGTGAGAACAATTTATTTATTTAATTTGTCAATGGGGTGATAGGTATAAGTATAAACATGAGTAAGAATACAGAAATTAGGTATGAATAAATGGGGACAATAGAACAGAGACGGTAGGCACGACGGTACACTTATGCATGCCTCCTTATAGACCTTGTAGGAATGGGGTGAGATCAATAGTGGATAGTTTGAGGTTAAAGGAGGGGGTAGTGCATTCCATTCACCAGTGGAACAGTTTGCTTCTGGAAATTGTGGGTGCTTCATCACTGGAGGCTTTTTAAGAAGAGATTGGACAGCCATTTGTCTGATGTGGTGTAAGGTAAGGGTCTTCAACCTTGGCAAGTTTAAGACATGTGGACTTCAACTCCCAGAATTCTGAGCTAATATGACTGGAGGAGGAATTCTGGGAGTTGAAGTTCACAAGCCTTAAACTTGCCAAGGTTGGGGACCCTGGCATAAAGGATTGCCTAGTGGAATTGAAGCTCTTAAGCAAGGGTCTTCAACCTTGGAAAGTTTAAGACTTGAGGACTTCAACTCCCAGAATTCCTGAGCCAAGACGACTGGAAGAGGAATTCTGGGAGTTGAAGTCTACAAGTCTTAAAGCTGTCAAGTTTGAAGACCCCTGGTATAAAGTCTCCTGCTTGAGCAGGGGGTTGGACTAGAAGACCTCCAGTGTCCCTTCCTGATCTATTACGACTGACGTGGTCTTGATTCTATCCCTCTGTTAACGCCATTTGTGTTAACCCTTGGTGAGATCCTGAAGGACAGAGCTTCTCAGGTTGTAATACCTTGGTCTTCTTCTTCAGCCCATGGGCATCATGTCCATCCTAGAAGAAGAATGCATGTTCCCCAAGGCCACCGACATGACCTTCAAGGCCAAGCTCTACGATAACCACCTGGGCAAATCAGCCAACTTTGGCAAAGCGCGGGTCATCAAGGGCAAACCCGAGGCCCACTTTGCCCTGAACCACTATGCGGGCACCGTGGACTACAACATCATGGGGTGGCTCCAGAAGAACAAGGACCCTCTCAACGAAACAGTGGTCGGCCTCTTCCAGAAGTCAGCGCTGAAGCTCCTTGCCAACCTGTTTGCCAACTACGCCGGAGCGGACGCACGTAAGGAAAATGGGCGCGTGGTGGAGGGAGGAGGAGATAAGAGTGGAGGCCTTGATGCCTTCAAACAACCTGGTCTATGAGATTGAAGGCTATGAGCAGAAGGAGCCATAGCTCCTCAGCCCTCAAGAGTAGGGAGGGTGTGACCAGTATGGAACGTGGGATGGGCGTAGAGTGAAGAGAGAGATCGGCTCATGTTCTTCCTAAACCACACTCGGTGCCCTTAGAATAGCAGCATGGCCTACCTCACAGGGTTCTTATGAAAGTTATGGGAAGAGACGACTTCCAAAAGTGTTTTTTTTTCAAAAGGCAGCTGGATTTTCTTTGATTCCCCCCCCC
>BHFT01043182.1:0-29980 GCA_004320025.1 Laticauda laticaudata
TTTTGAATACTTTATATCCGATATGCATACACTGACATCCTTTCTATTTCTGTGCTACTAACGCTGTGTAGATGTTCCATATACCTTTTGTTTCCTCCCTCTTTCATTTTTCAGCTGCAGTGGATGTGAGTTGAAGGGATGGCCAGAGGATGCAGAGAGGATACAGTGGACATTTAATGGATGATAACGGACATGGAACATTTGTTGCCCGTATAGGTTGCAGATGTACATTGTATGCACATCGTACGTACATCATTTCCGTATGAAACACGGATGCAGTGAGTACACAATGGATGCATCGCGTTTTCCAATGGATGGCAAGCTTTTTTGAACATTTTACATCCTCTTTGCATCCGTAAGTGCAGTGGGACTGAGCCTTAACAAAATACATTAAATGTAATATCTGGTCCCCTCTGTTAACTTTTACAAAAATTCTTAAAACAGTCCACTTGCATTGGACTTTTGCAGAGCAGGACACCAAATATAGGGAGTGCTACAAAATGTAACCTACTTTCCAATTTTAGAATATTTTGAATGGAAAGGGAGGGAGGGAGAGAGGGAGGGAGGGAGGGAGGGAGGAAGGAAGGAAGGAAGGAAGTCTATAGGGGCCTCACCTATAGCTTTTGAGAGCCAGCTGTAGTCTTTGCTTTCTGAACCAGGGCATTGTGGGATAACTAGTTAAAGAACGAGTTAAAAAACAAAAAAGACACCAAGTTTTGTGGGAGCAGTCACATTTCCCCCACCCTAAAGTTCTCAAATCCTCTAATACAATGAAAGAGAAAGCAAACCTTATTAATAGTAATTTTCCCTTATAATTTAATACACCACGCTGCCCCTTCCTTGTTTTCTCCAAAATTTAAAAACTCCAAATAGTTTGCTATTTTTCACAGGAGTATAGCTTCAACTACTTGAATATTTTCTTCACTTGCTCCTCTCTTATTCCTTCTCTTCAAATCAGAGTTTTTTCAAACTTGGCAAATTTAAGATGTATAAATTTCAACTCACAGAATTATATGAGTTGCAATTATCCCTTTTTGTTGAGAGATCCAGAGACCTGGGCAAGATCCTTCAAATTTCACACAATTTCAGTCTCATCTCATGAGTTTTCAACCATGACTTTTAACATTAGTTATTTATTTAATCTAAGAGAGGCTAAAGACCCCATCAGTGGCTGTCTTGAATGTTCTATTGTTAACATTTGCCCTACACAGTTGTATCTAATTTCAGCAAATTATAGATTTCATGACTGAAGAGACAAAGAGATGTGGTTTCAGAAATGTCTATTCATTTATTCATAAATCTTAAAAAACCCAAGACCCTTTTATTGAAAGGGGAAATGTATCCCTCCACTATCAGATGAGTTTTATAGTCTCTGGGATGTAACTTACCAATAATACTATTTTCTGAAAGAAGCACATACATAGTACTATTCTTGTTTGGACATTATTTTTGGAAACGATAAACTCAGGCTGACAGTCATCATTATTCAATATTGTCTGATCCAGCAATGATCTTGTCATTAAAATTCAATAAAAAGTATTTCTTCTCCTTTTTCTTCTCCTTCTCCTCCTCCTCTTCTCTTTCTCCTTCTATCACTTTGTCTGTTAAGGGAAGTATGCAGGGATGAGGACTTCAAAAATTTTAGCAAAGGGTTCTATGCCCGGTTGATGGGTGGGCGTGACCATGATGGCCATGGCCTAGTCGACCTCCTGCACCATGGCAGGGGGGTGTTTTTGTCCTCCCCGGGCTCCAGAGGCTTTCCTTGAGCCTCTGGGAGGGCGAAAATGGCCTCCCTGGGCACTGGAGACTATCTGGAAGCCAGAAACAGGCCCAATTCTGGCCTCCCCAAACTTCCAGGATGCCCGTTTTTCACCCTCCCTGAGCCTCCAGACGTGCCCTGCACTTACCTGTATTCAAAATGGCCGTGTAAGGACTCCTGGGAGGGGCAGGGTGACTGGGGTCAGCCAGGAGTGAGATTTGGGGGTTCTGCGCATTGCACACAATCTTAGCTAGGGGCTCCCCCTTAGTAAACCCCCAGCAGCCCACCCCTGTAAGTATGTTTCCTAACACAGATTAAAAAATACTCATGATGCTAATTCCCTGTTCCTAATAGTAAAATGCCAACAGTCTGTTTGCACAGATCAAGGGTAAAGAACCTTTGATATATTTGGGGGGGTGGGGGGAAGAGTGCTTTGTCCCTTCTCTGGACTCACAGATAGTGCTCTGTTCCATGCATTATGATGCTAAAGAAGAACATCTTCATGTAGTGGGGTTTTCTGTTTTCCTTGCTGAGTGCTGAATAAACACAAGTCATGTACATCTTTTGTCCACCAATGGAACATGTCACTCCAATAGGCTGTGTCCAGAAAATTGTTTTTACTTTTAGATAAAAGCTTTCATTGTCAGGATTCCCATTGTGGCAAGACATTCTCAGAACTCAAATGCAGAGCATGTAAACATCTAAATGCCATTAATGACTCAGCATGAAAAACAGAAGGAATGAAGCCTCTTGGAGGGAGTGACAATAAAAAAGAGTAGTGTGTTTGAACGAGGAATTTTGTGTCAGTCTCACCCTATATAGGTAGTCCTCCACTTACAACAGTTCCTTTAGTGACTGTTCAAAGTTACAATGGTACTGAAATAAGTGACTAATTACTATTTTTCACACTGACAATCATTGCAGCATCCCCATGATCACATGATCAAAATTTGGATGCTTGGCAACTGGCATTTATTTGTGATCATTGCTGTGTCCCAGGGTCATGTGATCATCTTTTGCAATCACGTAATAACCTTGTTACTGACTTAATAACTGCAATGTTTTACTTAACAACTATGGCAAGAAAGGTCATAAAATGGGGCAAAACTCATGAACAACTGTCTTGCTTAGCAACAGAAATATTTGGGATCAATTGTGGTGGTAAGTTTAGTTTAGTTTTCTTTAATTGTACCTCATACAATGAAATCAAACACCATCTTCAGTGCACATCATGACCATGACCATGAAAATAAACACAAATACAGATCCTTCATCCTCCACACATTGAACCGGAAACCCCAACACCACACCAACACAGCAGAATTCAGAAGAAAACTGCCGTGGGATAGAAGCTGTTTTTCAGCCTATTTGTCCCTGTTTTTATTAATCTGTACCATCTGCCAAATGTTAATAGTTCAAAAAAAGGGTTCCCAGGATGAGATGGAACTTTGAGAATTTTCTTAAGACAGCAGGAGCTATAAAGCTCTTCCAAAGAGGGGAGAGGGCAACCCACGATCTTCTGGGCAATGACGTTAACCCTCTGGAGTACTTTCCTATCTGGCACTGTGCAATTGGCAAACCATCCAGAGGTGCAATAGTTAAAATGCTCTCTATGGTGCAGTGGTCGAAGATTACCAGCAGTTTCTCATTCAGTTGTTGTTTTCTGAGAAGCCTCAGGTAGTATAATCTCTGCTGGGCCCTTTTGACCAGGACAGGACTCAATGTGGGCACCCCAGGCAGGTCGTCTTTTAAGGTAACACCAGAAACTTAAAAATGGCCACTTGCTCCACTCGGTCTCCATTGATAAGCAAGGGCTGATGTCTGATTCTGTTCCTTCTATAATCCACTAGAAGCTCCTTGGTCTTTATTGGTGTTGAGGACCAAGTTGCTGTCTCCACACCACAAAAGCAACAAGTCCACCTCATCTCGGTAAGCAGACTCATTCCCCCCCCAGAGATAAGTCCCACTACTGTTGTATCATCTGCAAATTTAGCAATAGTATTACTAACATGAGTGGGATGCAGCCATGCACAGTAAAGAGTGTAGAGTAAGGGACTCAACATGCAACCCTGAGGTGTACCAGTATTAAGAAAGCGACCTCATGAAGGGCATTTGATCCTACCCATTGTAACTGCATGTAATACTGATTATAACTATATCTTTACGCCTCTGTGAGAGTCAGGGCAGGAGAATCCATAAATCCAAAGGCAAGAATTGAATTGAAAGTCCAAGGTCCAGAAGTTTTTAGACCACTAGTCTAATGTAAAAGAATTGGTTTTAAACACAGAACTAAAATCCACAAAAAAGCTCCTCACATAAAACCTCCTTCTAGGTGAGTCAGACGCAGTGTGAAGAGTGGATGGCTATAGCGTCCTCTGTAGATCTATTTTTTCTGGATGCAAACTGGTGTTTACCAAATGTATGCGGAAGCCAGAAATGATGTGCCGGCAGACCATTTCTCAAAGCACTTCATGATGAGAGGAGTGAGTGCTACTGGTCTGTAATCATTGAGGTTATTGACAGGGAACTTCTTTGGCAGCGGAACAGTGGTGGAAGCCTGCAAACAAGATGGAATAGTGGATTGGGATAAAGACTGATTGAAGATCCTGGTAAAGACTCCAGCCAACTGATCAGCAACAGTCTTAAGCACTCGGACAGAGATACCATCCGGACCAGCAGCCTTCTAGGTCCACAGCCCTCAGAATGCTCTTCACCTCCTGTTCCTCCACAATGATGTGGGGCTACAATGTGCTGTAGTTTGTATTTTATCTGTCTCTGATGACTCCACTTCAAAGTGAGCAAAGAAATGATTCAGTTCCTCTGCCAATGAAGCATCCCCCTCAGCAGGGATGACATTGGTCAGTTGATGGTTTGCAATTTGTTGAATCCCTCGTCACACCTGCTCAGTTATTGCTATAAAAATTATCCTCAATCTTCCTCTTATAATCAGTCTTGGCCTTCCGAATACCTTTCTTCAGATTAGCTCTGGCAACACTGTTCTTGCCCCACCACCAGACCTAAGGCAAGAGGACCTGTCATGCAAGAGGCGCTGGACTTCCTTGGTCATCCAGGGTTTCTGATTGGATAGTCCTAATATGTTTATCCACAGTGATAGTATATGTGCAGTGTTTGATATAGCACAGAACAGTTGCATTGTGCACCTCTAAGTCAGGGTGGTAAAAGATGTCCCAATTTTGTGTTCTCAAAACAGTCCTGAAGTTGTTGGGAAGCATCTTCTGGCCAAGATTTCACTGTCTTTATTATAGGCAGAGCCATCTCCTAAGAGGGATGTAAGCTGGTGCTAAAAGCAGTGACATATGGTCTGATTGTCCCAAATGTGGTAATTGTATACCTTATAGCCTGTTTGATGTTGGTATATACTTTGTCCAATATGTTTGCTCCTCTAGTAGCACACTTAGCATGCTGATAGAATTTGGGGACACTTCTTTTAAATCAGCTTGATTAAAGTCCCCCGCTATGATATGCACAGCATCAGGATACTTTTTTCTGCTGATTACTAAACAACGTTATACAAGAATCCCAAAGCTATGATAGTATTGGCATCAGTGCTGATATAGACTGCAGTATAAAATCACGCTGAATTTCCCATGGAAGAATATATGGGTCTACATTTAAATGTCATATACTCCAGATCCATGGGGCAGTGGCTGTCTATAGTCTTTGTACTGATACACCAGCTTTTGTTCACATAAAGGCTTAAACCTCCCCCTTGATCTTGCCAGAATCTCCTGTCCTGTGGGTGAGCTATGTAGCCTTCCAGCTCAACAGCTGCATCTAGAATGAGTGAATAAAGCCAGGTTTCTGTGATTAGCTAACAAGCAGTTCTTGATGAATTTAGTCTTTGCAATCTGTAGCCTTAATTCATCCATTTTGTTAGTCAGGGATCTTGCATTGGTTACAAATATACTTGGAATTGAAGGCTTGTGTGGAAACTTACTCAGCCTAAAGAAAACCCCAGCACAGAATCCTCTCTTCCTCTTCCTGTTCTTTCTCTGCCTCTTCTTCCTTCCTACAGAGATAGTGATCCATGGCTCCCCCAGGGGCCTAGCTGCCTCCTTCGGTATGTTATAAGAATGTATAAAATCATCTGTAATAGCCTTTTCACAAGTGGAGGACTACCTGTGTTTAACCATTACTTGTAGCTCAATGATAATACTGGTACTACTTGACGTACGATCACAATTGGGATGGAACATCCATCACTTAAGCAAGGCAGTCATTAAGTGAGCCATGCCTAATCCAAGAAGCTTCTTCAGAATTGCCTTCAAAACTGAAGAAGCTTCTTGGATTACAAGCTAAATGTCTTCAAGGAAAAATAAAGTCCAGTTGCTCTTTGAAAAAGCACCTTTGGGGATGTTCCAATAATTGACTCTACTTTCACCATAAGTGAAACACTGAAAAGAAGTTTTCTGAGTTTAGGCTGCAAGCAGATGGGTGTGGATGGCACATCCAATTTTCTGTCACATTGGGGAATCCCCACCCCCAATGCAATCTTGGATACATGGGGGTCAATTCAAATCATTTAACCTGTGACCAGGATGTCCTATTTCTGAAAAATGAATAGATCTCTTAGATAATGCTAGCATCATCAGGCAATTAATTTTAATAATGATCATGGTTAGTACTTAATAAATAATGGCATTCATTGACTGTTAGGTTTGTTGTACACTGCTCTGAATCACTTGGACAGCTATATAAATTAGACAAATAAATACATTCCATTTTATGCATCATTTATCCCTCATGTGAAGGCCAATATACGTGTCCAGGATAATGTTGCAGTTATGCCACACACAGAATAGCCCAAAGCACACACTCTGCCAGAGAGAAGTTCCCTGAAGTTCAGCTTCAGCACGAGTCCAAAAGCTCGGAAGAGTAAACCTCTGGTCCACAAATGGCTGACCCAGACTGGATTCTGTATCCCTCCATGTGTTTATCTACCATTACTTCTCATCATTCCTTATCATCCATCCCCTCCCACTTGTGGCTGTATGACTGTAACTTTGTCACTTGTAAACTTACTATTTATACTGACTGTTTCCTAGTATGATTTGATTGCTTATTGTACCCTATGACTATTATTAAGTGTTGTCCCTTATGATTCTTGATGAATGTATCTTTTCTTTTATGTATATTGAGAGCATTTGCACCAAGACAAATTCCTTGTGTGTCCCATCACACTTGGCCAGTAAAGAATTCTATTCTGTTCTATTCTATTCTATTCTATTCTGTTCTGTTCTGTTCTGTTCTATTCTATTCTACTCCATTCTTATCAAATTTCAACCCTTCCTCAGAAAGCTGCTACATTCAGATCAAGTTTACATTCCCAATTATTTCATAACTCCTTTCCCTTGAAGTTCTTCTAAGGAAATGTCTGTCTTACAAAATCACATCTTTTTCAATACTTCTACAAGTTCTCAAAAATTGATTTCCATTTTCTCAGAATTAATTTACTCAGATATTTAATGGATGATGTTTTTTCTCCACTCTCCCTGAGATTAGCCATGAAAAATCTTGTTGGTTCTCAAAGCCTTCTTTTTGTTGCCAAAAAGCCTATGTGATTGGGGATGGGGGAGTAAATGCCAAGATGCCAAGAAGAAAATAATTGTCCTCCAAATTGACCAGTTGTTGATTAATAGTTCAGTCTACAAATCATCCAGCATTTTCTATGTACAGAACTGTACAGTGTATGACAAGAGGAATGCCAGAACAATCACAAAATTAATGGATGATCCAATGCTTAATTGGGGTGCATGGTATGTTGCAACAGTGTATGTTTGGATAACAAGGGAAAAAAGTTTTGGTTGCCTTTTCTGAGTAATAAAAACAAAGATGGAAATGAACCAAAGCTTAAAGCATTCACAAGGAATGGCTCTTTCCAGAACTTATATTATAAAATTAATGACATGTTAGATAAGAACAAATAGAGGGATGGAGTTCCCCCTCTTAAAAGGTCTTGATTCTTCCTTCTCTCCTCTCTTCTCTTCTCTCCTCTCCTCTCCTCTCCTCTCCCTTTAGCTTCACTTCCTTCTTTTCCTTTCATTTCCCTTCCATTCTCTTCCTTCCTTTTCCCCTTCCCTTCTCCCCTTCCCCCCACCCCAAAAAAAGATTAAAAAGACTGAAAGTGCCATAATGTCAGTCACAGAGACGTAAACAGAAAAATAGAGGGATCACTTCTGACAGAAGAAAGAAAAATGTCTGAAGAGGAAAACAAACAGTGCTTTTAAGGACACAGAGATACTTGTTATTAGGAAAAAAAAAAAGGGAGAAAGAAAAGAAGGGAGAAGGAAAGAAACAACTTGTGCTGGCCATGTGAGGCTTTGGCAAGATTTCCAAGGCAGTTTTGTCTTTTAAACATGTGGCAAGATAAACAACACCCTGGGAAGCTTCAAATAACCCTCCCTTCAGCTGAATTGAATCTGTATGAACATGCATTGGACTGCAGACTCTGGAAACAAGATGAAAATACTATGCCAACCTGGGGGTGTTATGTAAGATGATGTTTGGAAAAACAGAATCCACTCAAGGAGAATCCACATTCCAGTTGATTAAGCAAGAGACTGGAAGCAGAAGATGCTGATGTTCCAGTCTGTAGAATAAAAACACATATGAAACATGATGTTCAGCTCACCAATGAAATGGGAAAAGCTCAATGCACAAAAAAGAAACTAAAATATCAGGAAATTGAACCAATGCTAAAACAATTGAGAAGTTGGAATACTGATGTGTAAATGTCTTTTTTTTCTGACATTTGGGGATGATTCTCATCCCATTTGGTGGAAACATAGCTTTCAATCGCTTTCCCCCAAAGAATATCAAGACTTTCAGGTAGAATGCAAAGTTAATCTGCTTCCTTCTCTTAAGTGGTAAGAATGCAGGTAGTCTTGACTTACAATAGTTCATTTAGTGATCATTTGAAGTTACCACATCACTGAAAATAGTGACTTATGATCATTATTCACACTTACGAACATTGCAGCATCTCCATGGTCACATGATCGAAATTCAGATGATTGGCACCTGACTGATATTTATGATGGTTGCAGTGTCCCTCAGTCATGTGATCCTCTTTTGTGACTTTCTGACAAGCAAAATCAATGGAGAAGCCAGATTTACTTAACAACCATGCTACTAATTTAACAGCTACAGTGATTCACTTAACAAATGTGGCAAGAAAAGTCATAAAATGGGGCAAAACTCACTTAACAAATTTCTCAGCAACATAAATTTTGGGCTCAGTTGTGGCCATAAGTTGACGACTTCTTGTATCTTGATCCTGATCTTAATAGAGTATCCTAAGCACTTTTTTCTCTTATAGTCTGTATGTAGTCTTCCAGCTTTCTCATCATTTCATTCATAGCAGGGAAGGAGAGCACATGGCAGTCAAAGAGACTGCAAAATACTGAAGATAAATGCAACAATGAACAGCTATATTCTCCTAATGTCTTGCAATAAGAAAAGCTGAAAAAATGCCATCCAAAGGAAACTCTAAAGCATTTTGAGAATAGGGTAAAAAAAACAGAAGCCACTTCCTTTCAGGAAGCAAGAAGGCATACTTTAACACAGGTTTTAGAAGAGACATCTAAAGGATATCATAGCAGCTTCTTCACTGGAATAAATGAATAAAGACCACATTGTCTTCCACCATTTCACCAGGGATAAGCTGATAAAATATGAGACATGAATTAGATGTTTGTTTTAGGATAGGGGATTAAAAGGCACTGTCCATCACATTGCATTGCCTCTATCCAAAGATGAAAAAAAATCACAGCAAAACATTTTTTTTTACAATGGAGAAATGTTTGCGTGATTAGCAAACATATACGATTGTCCATCTCACAAAAAAAAACCAACCTTACTCTGAATGTCTTACAAGCAGAAAAACAATTGAAGGCCTATGACAATATTTAAAAAAATACATCAAACAGTAATGACAACAAAAATAAAACATAAAAACATGAAAGAACTCCAAGAAAGCATCATTTAGTCTCCTACAACCACATTTCAGGCTGGCCATGGGAACTCCAGGTTGATGGATAAATCACATTTTCAAGGCTTTCTAGAATGAAATGGGATTACTCACGGTGGCCAATTCACCAAAGCCAATTTGCAGCACTGCAGGACAACTCACCATGACCAACTTGCCTTGGGACAACTCATTGTGGGACAATTCAACAAATACAAAAGTTAAATTAATTTTGACCAAACCATGGCCAATAATAATGAGAAAATAAAGAAAGTCAATCAATCCAGAAATACAAGAGTTTTTTCTTATATTTTTGATGAAAAGATGGTCACCAATAATAAAAGTACATGAAATGATTAATATAGCATTGACTTGTCCCACAAGTGATCCTGTGGTGAGTTGGCTGCAGCAAGTTGTCCCACTGCACATTGGCCGCACCAAGTTGGCTGTGGCAAGTTGGCGGTAATGAGTTGGCTGTAGCAAGTTGTCCTAGACCCTTTCCAGAAAATTAGCAGAGATGGGCTAACCTCACCTCAGGAGGGATGATGTTCCACAGGGGTGGGACTAAAGCAAAAAGGTGTATCTCCTGGGTCCTGCCAGAGATAGTTCCTTAGCAGGACTTGATGAACCTGATGGGATGAACAGATGTAATTGCAAAGAGACTACATTCTATATCCTTAATAGAATATGAACCATACAAACAACTTGCAAGAAAATTTGGATCTTTGTTATGATATATGTGGCCACAGCAAGAATGCACAAAGATGGAAAGACACATTAACTTCCACAATGGAAGAGTGGATTATAAAGGTGATGCGGTTAGCATAGATGGTGAATCTAATTGTTTTAATTTAAGAGAAGACTTTAGTTCTGTTTTAAGTAAACAGAAGAGTTCTGTTTCTACTGGAAACTGCTTCTGGACTTTTTGTGCAAAAGTGGGAAAAATTGAAACTTTAATTTTAGGTTTGAGGGTGATAATGATTTTGTTCTTATTGAAATGGCTTAAACTGTTGAGAAATTTGATAGTTTGAAATTTGATAGTTTGAGGTTTATGATTTCTTTTGTATTTTACTGCACCAAAAACCTCTTTCTTTGCACTTCTCTCTTCCTTTTTCTCAATTTCCTAACTTTTGTTTCTCTTTGTATTATTATTTTATAATGAAATTTAATAAAATCTAGAAAGAAAAAAAGGTTAAACATACAGAAAATACTATATGCTAGTGGTTTTATATGTTCTATCTGCAAAAATCAGGCAGGCCATCCACAAGATTATGCAAAATTTCTCCTTATTAAAAGAAACAATTCATAATTTGTTGATGTTTTGTATTTCAACTTTTCTTGAAACAATTAAATATTTTTTAAAAAGAAATAATTCAATGGTGTTCAATTTGCATAATGTATGGAGGAGAATGTTTTCCTTCCTTCCTTCCTTCCTTCCTTCCTCCCTTCCTTCCCATGGGGTACTTAGACAGCCTTGCTTCCAGAATACATACTTGAAACAGATTCCCCAGCCCCACATCATTCATTTCACATACCTATGCTTTGCCTAATGTGGTGTAGGCAGGCTCCACCTTCAAAAGGATAACTTAGCCTTGGGTTACTTAATGTGCTGTTGGAGACACTTTCCATATATGTGAATTGTCTGTGCCCCAAATTCTTTATTGGCTCCATATATGGTCAAGCAATGCAGGCAAGGGGAAGCATGGTCAGTCTGAAGATTTTTAGAGGGCCCCCTTTACCCACAGAACTCCAAGTGTGCTTGCTGATACACAAAAGCTGATAAAATCGCCCTGTAGAAGGACTGCAGAGGAGCCAAACTAAAATTTATTTCTAGGGTGAAAAGACAGTGAGGTTCTTGGATCCAAGTCTAGGTTAAAGGGGGTTTAACCTCTCATTTCCCATATGGACAGGAAATTGTACAGCAGCCTTCACAACAACTGGGAGCCAATTTCCATCTTGCTGAGTCTACTTTTTCAAAGAGGGCAGATTTCCACCTTTTCATTTCTTTTTTAATGATTTATTAAAATAGTCATATTGTCTTGCTGGATCTACTTTTCCTTTGAATCCTACGTCTACCAACTGGAATTTGGTCAAAATTGTGCTTAATGACAGACTCGTTCCAAATGGCACTTTTAGGAACTGTGCAGAGAATTTCTATTGCTCCATCTTCCATACCCTAGAACAGCTTTTAAAATACATAATCTGGATTTATTGACTCTTATTTTAGAGGGGAGGGTTATTTTTAACAAGATGTTGTTAAATTATTTTGCTTTAATCATTTACCACTCTGGAAAGAGTTTAGCGAGTTGTAGCCCTTTTTGAGGGAATATTCCATTTAAGGAAGGAAAGATGGAGAGAGCCTTTCATGAATAAATAAAGCCATCTTTTAATAACAACTTCTGTTTTACAGCTGAATGTGTTGATCAGATGCAGAACAAGCATAAAAGCAATCTCAGTGTATGTTTTTGGTATTTCTAAAAGTCATTTTGGTAAAAAATATCCTTTCTTCTAATTCCAAACTAGAGATGGACAAACAATTTAAAACTTAAAGCATTTTTAAAAACATTTCAATCTGCCTCCAAGGATCTGAGCGCAATGCTAAGAGTTTCCTCCCACAGGATCACTTCAAAATAAATTCATGGCTGTTTAATTGCAGTCTTAATTTTACAAATTGGTTTTTAGCAGTATATTGAACTGCAAACCAAAGACTGGAGTTTCCCTAAGTCAACAATAATCAAAAGCATCAGAAGAGGGCGGTCACAACTTGGCAAGCAAAGCCCCACCCTTTCCAATACACGTTTTGGTCATGTGATCAAAACTGCCATCTTAATTTTTTTCAACCTTTTCCATGGACATTCCTACCAATAATCCACCCAAGCTATTCACTAACCAGGCTTAGGAGAATGTGGGCATGCACTTTTTAGGTCTTTGTAAATGACCTGATTAAATATGTTTTGTGAAGTCATCCCCTAAAATAGATTAACTGAATCCTGCACTCTGTCTTAAAAAGAAATAGTGGATAATCTAAAAGCTGCAGAGGATCCCTGAATCTCTTTCCTGTAGAGCTTCCTAACATGACACAAATGTTTGATGTTTTCTGTAGAAAATGGAGCAAAGGCTAAAATTTTAAAATATAACATTCCCCATTTTTAAGAAAACTTAAAAATAGAATAATAACCACATTAGTGGTGGGATTCAATTTTTTTACTACTGGTTCTGTGGGCGTGGCTTGGTGGGTATGGCAGGGGAAAGAACCTGCAAAATTCCCATTCCCTCCCTACTCCTGGGGGAAAGATATTGCAAAATCCCATTCCCTCCCTCATCCCACTAACCTGCTTTCCAGCTCCATTCTCCTGTGCAAGACAGCAAAATAAGACCCAGCTGATCAGCAGAGAATAGATGGGGGCAGGGCCAGTCAGAAGTGGTATTTGCTAGTTCTCCAAACTGCTCAAAATTTCCTCTACTGGTTCTCCAGAACCTGTCAGAACCTGGTGAATACCACCTCTGAACCTCAAGCATTTACATGATGTTAGGAGCATTAAATCCTCTTTCACTGACTGTTGCTCCAATCTGCCAATCTGCCTCTTGTATCCAATCAACTTTACCCTTGCCAGTCACTCCAGCTTTGGAATTTTGGAATTAATAAGAAATAGCCTTCCTAAGCATGTGCAGAAAGACTTTTTTTCACTGTTGAGAACCACAGCTGGATAGTATAGTTCAGTCTGGAATTCCTCCTAAAGAAAGGATGTCATCTACTTTGCTAAATATAAGCAATGCTGGGAGTTCTAGTCCCAATGCAACTGGAAGGTGCCAGGATGGGGCATCTGATGTACAACATAAAGTGCAATTATGACATCCATGAGAACTTTGGTGCAAGAGAGATGCTCAGCATTAGAAAAGAGAAATAGAGATGAAATAAAAAGTAGGAAAATATGGGGGACAATAGCAGCCATGTGACCAAATGGAGAAAATTGGTTGGAGAAAACTTTGTGATCCATTGATTGACAGATTGAGAAACTCACCCTTCCTACCTACCCAGTAGCTTTACCAGCTACTTCGTGAACAGAACCAAGAACTAAACTTTTTGATTGGGCAGATTGGGCAGACAGAAGGTTGATGGAAGAAATCAAATCCCTGCCTTGAATGTCCATGTGGTGGAAACCAGAGCTGAGCACACTAAGGAAGGGTACTGTATAATCAACTCTGGAGCACCTGACAAGGTCAATAAGTCAAAGCCCACCTCCCTGGAGTGGTAGGATTCAAAAAATGTTATATGGGTGTGGCTTGGTGGGCGTGACAGGGGAAGGATACTGCAAAATCCCCATTCCCTCTCCACCCCACTACCCTGCTTTCCAGCTCCATTCTCCTGTGCAGAACAACAAAAGAAGACCCAGACGATCAGCTGGGACTTGGGAGGCAGAGAATAGATGAGGGTGAGGCCAGCCAGGTGGTATTTACCAGTTCTCCAAACTACTCAAAATTTCCACTACCTGTTCTCCAGAACTGGTCGAAACCTGCTGAATGCCACCACTGCCTGGAGTCCATTGATGTTTGGAGGAAAAAGGAATGAGAAGGAGCCTGTTGGGGAAAGGAATATTTTTCCCAACCCACGGCCTGTAGCAGAACAAACAGGCTGAGCTGTCTGCAGTAGAAAAAGGGAGACCGACTCTTTAATTAAGAGAAGAATTCCAGCATCTAGTCAAAAAGAATTTCCACTAATCCTGAAACAGCCCAAATTATGGGCAGCCAAAATATTGATTCACCAAGCCACAGGCTAGAAGTATAAATGCCATTCGTCAGAAGGATGGAAAACTGAAAAGTTTCCAAGTGGCTGGTTTGAAAGGCAAGTCAAAATGATGGAAACTCTTCTACATGAGCATTTTTTAAAAAGCTGCATTTTCAAAATCTGAATGAAAAATCCAAACGGCCAGAGGCCTGTTTTTTTAATCCTATAAAAAATATTTTTTTTTAATCCTGTAAAAAATAATCCTGAAAATTTTTTTCCTATTTTGATGGAAAGAAAACAACCAGGATTGTCATGGAAGAAAAAGTCTGGAGATATAAGAAATAACTGTATTAAGTTTTGAAGGAGCCGAGTGTTTACTGGTATAGCACAATATTTATCCTCGAATTTCCACTGGTGGTTGTCTCATTTGACAAAAGTGGGCAGGAGAATTTCTCTTCTCAGCAGTAAACATCCAGTAGAATATAAAAAGTCTTCATTCAAAGCAAACATTTTTGTCACTTCGGGATCCTAGGACACTTGGTTTGAACTGCAAAGCCAATACAATCAGTCCTCAACTTACAACAGTCCATTTAGTGACTGTTCAAAGTTACATCACTGAAAAAGGTGACTCATGACCGTTTTTCTCATGACCATTTTATGACCAGCAGCCCTGTGGCCACATGATCAAAATTCAGATGCTTGGCAACTGGTTTATATTTATGACAGTTGCAGCTTCCTGGGGTCTTATAATCCCCTTTTGTGACCTTCTGACAGACAAAGTCAATGGGGAAGCCAGATTCATTTAACAACCTTGTTACTTACTTAATAACTGCTGTGATTCAGTGAACATTTCTGGCAACAAAGATGGTATAATGAGGCAAAAATCAGTAAGATGAGCATTACCTGTACAGTGTATACACTTTTTAAAACATGTCCCACTTCTTCTCCAACAAAAATATTTGTAAATGACCTGGTTAAACATGTTTTGTGAATTTAGCCCCTGAGGTAGATTAACTGAATCCTGCACTCTGCCTTAAAAAGAAATAGTATAATCCAAGACTGCAGAAGACTCTTCTATTCTTCTCTCCCCATGCCCTGAATCTCTAAAATGAAAGGCCAGAAATGGTTAGTTTTCCTTGTGAAGAATAGATAAATATTTCTAGCTTTTCATTTTATGAAGGCCCAATGATCATTTTGGTTGCCCCTTTAAAATGGATTTTACAGTTGTTTGGTATGTTCTCTGTAGTCCTACTAGCTGGTTGTTCTCTCTCCTTTGAGCCTTGTCCCTTCTTAGTCACAAGCACAGCACATTCATCTGGAGAGCCAATTGCAACAAAAAATTATACAAAATGCATGAAAATGTAATATAAAATAATATGATAGTTCTCACTTTATAATCACAACCATGCAAAATGAATTGGCTTGTTCAAAAATGCAGAATGTCGTATTGAATTCACCACATATGTTAAATCAAGTCAGATAAAGACCCTATGGCTGTATTGATACCATACGGGTAATCCTTGACTTAAAACCACAACTGAGCCCAAAATTTATATTGTTAAGTGAGACATTTGTTAAGTGAGTTTTGCCCCATTTTATGACCTTCCTTGCCAGAGTTGTTCAGTGAATCACCACAGACTTTAAGTTAGTAACATAATTGTTATGTGAATCTGTTTGCTGCATTGTCTTTGCTTGTCAGAAGGTTGCAAAAGATGATCACATGATGCTGGGACCATCATAAATATGAATCAGTTGCCCAGTGTGCCAAGTGAATTTTGATCAAGTGACCATGGGGGATACTGCAATGGTTGTAAGTGTGGAAAAACAGCGATCAGTCACTTTTTTCAGTGCCATTGTAGCTTTGAATGGTCACTAAATAAATTGTTGTAAGTCAAGGACTACCTGTACAGGTTAGGTTTACTAAATGAGAATCTTGATTAAATCATGAGCCTGTGCATTTCTATAGATCTTAAAACGTGTGAAACAGCCTATTGGGTTTGTGGTTTGGAGGTTTATATAATTTCAGAAAATTGATTAATTCAGTAACCAGGTTGAATACAGACACCTGATATTAAACTGTTGTTGAAGTTTTGAATAATACAGACAAACTTGCTGAAGCAAACCACCATATTAAGGTGAATCTGAGCCATCTGCCACACAGAAGTCTATTTTTAACATCATAAAATCAAAAGAACCCCTAGAAGTCCTTTAGAACATGACCAGGAAGTACCTGTAACTTCAATAAAAAAAGTGTCTCATAATTTTTCATCCTTGCTAATGCTTAATCTATCTCAAATAAACAACATATTTAAGAAAGAATTTTGCAAAAAAATTAAAATAAACACTGTTTGTTTTTAGGGTGAAGTTAGGTGGGATGTTAGGTTTTTAATATTGAAAATATGCATTTATACCGGTAAAGATAAGGTAAATGAATTCAGGAAGACAAATTGCAATGTCAGCCATCTGGAATATCAAAATGCAAATGTTGAGTTTCTTAAGGGCCAAGTAAGGTCAAACAAGGGAGGAATCTCAATATAATAATTATAATCCATAGCAATCAAATAGTGTGATCTCTGAATTCATGCTAGCCAGCTCTGTCAGTAACAATAATGGTTAATTATTTGTTCAGTTGTATTAATCCATTTCTTCCTTCCTTTCCTTTCCTTTTCGCCTTGCCCAGTAAACCAGATGGGGATCACACTAGAAGAGCTAACTTTATTGACAAAATATTACAAGTCTGAAAACACAACCCTCCCATTTCCTTTACAGCTGAGAAACTAATGAGGGGGGATATCTTCTGAGTTTATTGCCTTATCTACCATCTAGCTATGGGCTATGCTGTCTTTCTTCCCTTTGCCATGTTTCTTTGTCCAGTCTCCATGGTCTTTCCCACATGCCTTTCCTTTCCTTTCCTTTCCTTTCCTTTCCCTTCCCTTTCCTTCCTTCCCCTCTCCTCTCCTCTTCACTTTATTTCATTTAATTTCATATATCCCAATAGCTACCAAATAAGGTTTGTTCTTTGTGTCATTGAAAAATAGGCAATTCCCCTGAAGAGATTTTATTGCACCCTGAATTTCTGTATTAAAGAGAAACAACCAAAGCACATATTTTTGTAGGAAAAGAACCCACACATACTTGCACACAAGCAAGCTAAATTTGAAAATCAATGTATGCTTCTAAAAATGGTAAATAGAAAGATACAGTTATTTAAGAGAAAAGAAAAATGTATGTGAAAAAGGTGTACATCAAGGAAATGTTACATAAACATATTTATATAACATGTTGATAGAGATTTTGAGGGTTATATATCAGTTGAGTACAGAATAACAGATTAACAGAGTTAGAAAGGTCATCTAGTCAACCCCCCTGCTTAGGCTGAAAGCCCTATACCATTTCAGACAAATGGCTATCCAATCTCTCTCCAGTGTTGGAGTACCCACAACTTCTGGTGGCAAGCTGTTCCACTGGTTAATTGTTCTTGCTGTCAGGAAATTTCTCCTTCGTTCTAGGCTGCTTCTCTTCTTGATTAGTTTCCATCCACTGTCTCTTGTCCTGCCTCCAGGTGCTTTGGAGAATAGATTGACATGCTCTTCCTTGTGGCAGTCCCTCAAATAGTGGAACACTGTTATCATATCACCCCTAGTCTTTCTTTTTATTAAACGAAACATACATAATTTCTGCAACTTACAAAAGCTTTTTATGTTGGAAAACATCACGAACAAAAAGAACCATACAAAATAAAGGCAAAATACTTCCTACTACAGCAGTGAAGCTTCATTTCAGAGGTTCATTTAGTAAGCCATCTCAGCCAATGTTTAGATCCAACCAATTAGGTCCAAACTTAATCAACAGTGTAGATTGAATATCAGAATCAGAAGCTTCCCATTTAATTCAATGATATGAATCAATTCAATTATTCAAACTGGAACCAATCCACCCTACCCTGATGACTAGAAATCTCACCAGCCCAGAACACTATTGTTTTCCATAATATATATGTGACTGATCTAGCACAGACATAATGTCTTTGGTTAATAAAGACTAGGTGTTCTTTTCTGGTATAATAATGAACCTAACCTGAAATTCACTCTCCTGTCCATGGCTAACAAAATTTTGTCTGAAACATTGCTAAGGTATTTAGGCCACCTATCCTTGTCCAATACAAGAAGTTCTGGATCTCCAGAGGAAGGTATCAGTGAACTTTGTTTCCAGATGGTAATAGAGAAGGATGCAAGCATTCACTCCCTCCTATAACTTGTCCCTTCTTGCATCACACAGCTTTATGATCAAGTGCTTCCTACAGATTACTTCTTTGCCAACTAATTTGACTCCTGGATTTCCTTTGACATTTTTATTACATGACTCCAGCTTCATCTTTCTTTTTAATCAAGGTCAGCAAAGCATATACAATCTTGCAAAGCAGCATAGCTGGCTGGGGAATTCTGGGAATTTGAAGTCCACCCATCTTAACGTGAGCAAGGTTGAGAAACACTGCATTTGGCCACTCCTAGAATACTGTCCCATCATTTAGAATCCTTACTATATATCAGACATTAATACAACTGACTGAGTTCAGAAGTACTTTACAAGAAACATTTTGAACCCTCCTGTCCATAGTAGAATACCCTATGCTATTAGGCTTGAAATTCTTAGTCTGGATAGCTTAGAACTGTGTGGTTACATTTAAGTATTATGCATAGTAATGATTTGCCTATAAATAACATGTTTTAGTTTTAATTGTAATATAATGCATGCAAATATTTGCTTTAAAACTAATGTAAACCATTTTAAATGTGATTGTGAAAAATTCAATTTTTGTAATAGAGTGGTCAAAGTTTGGAATATTCTATCCAATGCTGTTGACTGAGCTACTAACTGTCATAGTTTTAACTCTAACTTAACCTCTGTAGACCTCACCGCATGTCTAAAAGCTCCTTAAGGGGGCATGTATAAATGCACTAATGTGACTATCATCCCTGTCACATTTTAATTTCTTTCATTCTGCTTGTTCAAATTTGTAATTTCCATTTGATGAATAAACAAAATAAAATAATATAATGAAATAATGCAAATTCACTCTGAAGAATATGATCCACAACCAGAGGTGCTATTCAGCAGATTCTGACCAGTTCTGGAGAACCAGTAGAGGAAATTTTTAACTAGTTTGGAGAACCGGCAAATCCCACCTCTGACTGGCTCTGCCCCCATTTATTCTCTGCCTCCCAAGTCCCAGCTGATTGTCTGGGTCTTCTTTTGTTGCCCTGCACAGGAGAACAGAGCTGCAAAGCAGGTTAGTGGNGGTCTTCTTTTGTTGCCCTGCACAGGAGAACAGAGCTGCAAAGCAGGTTAGTGGGGTGGGGAGGGAATGGGATTTTGCAGTATCCTTCCCCTGTCATAGCCACCAAGCTATGTCCACCAACTACACCACGTCCACCAAGCCATTAACCACAGATCTGGTAGTAAATTTTTTTGAATCCCACATTATCCATAACTGATTGCTTCAAGGCTGATCATGGATTGTAAAGTCATAAAATTGTTGAAAAGGGCTACTGTAAAGTCAATTGTCTTAATTTTTCAAAAAGCACCTGAGTCTAGCCTTGACAAAGAAAATACAGTGTTTTTTCATATGGATAAATACTTCTCTTGCCCTGAAAACAGGTAAAGCAACTTTCTAGTAGAGTTTGCTTTAGAAGACACACGACCAACTTTGTATTATCGGACACAATTGCTTATCTGAGGAAATACTGTTCTGTGTGAAGAAAACTCCAAGGAATTCTGTTATTGACTTTCAGAAGTCTCAAAACTCCTTGAAAAAACTCAAACATATCAAAAAGACAATTCTGAAAATACAATCAACTGAATAATCTGATAAATTTAGTCAATATGGCACTTTGATTTGTCTGTGGCAGTTGGTGGAAACCATCTGCATCAACTGAATTTGAAAAATGCTTTGGTTCCAGGCAACTTTGAAGGAAGGTTCTCTAATTATTAAAAGTATCTTGGTTTTCTACATAATGCCATTACAGTATTTTAAACTTGTGTACAAGCACATTTTCCTGGGTTAATTGTGATACACAATCATGGTGAGTTTCTTCTCCTTCCTGAGGAAACTTAAACATTTGTTTGGTCTCATACATTTAGTAAATTATTTTTAGTTGCAAAGGATTGCATTTTTTTAACATATGGGAGAACCAAGGGATTTATTTACTCCTCTTTTTTTCACCTTTTAAAAAGCACTAATAACTAACTTGGTAATTCCTTCAACTGCCACAGAACTGGATGGAAAGCTGTAGTCTCAGCAGAGAAAAGCATTGGTTAATGTTTTGTAGTCTTGGAAGCAAACATAGTTAGACCTGGTTAGTACCTACATAAGAGGTTAGAGATTTTTGAAGCTAGAATAGTAGAAATGAGAAATAGGGGGAATATTAGAATACACATTTTTATATAATAGAATAAAAGCAATAATTAGATGAAAAGATTAGAGATTGAAAGATGCATTACGATGCATGCTCAAATAATATTGTGACTGGCATTAGAATGGCACATTGAAACACTGAATAACTATTTGAAAACAAACATGTTGTATTAATACTAAGATTACATAAGCTTGACTAATGTAATAAATATTATTAACATTTTTATTGCTATTTGTATCAAAATGAACGATACCCAGATGCCACACTGTTCATGTATTGATGTTGATATATATTTAAAAATAAAAAATATATACAAAAAAAGAGGTTAGAGATTTTAGAACTGCAGACAAGATGGGTCTTCTTTTTAGAAAAAGAACCAGGAGGAAACCATGGACACAGTTTAATTTTTATTGCCAAGAAACCTACATGGATAAAGTCATTTGGTAGCTGCATTTCTTGGAGGGAGATGGTCAAACTTATGAAGAAGGGTAAATTGAGGTTGTAAGATGACAGCTGTCCCACTTTTGAACATGTTTGTGGCATTGAGAGCCAGCTTAGTGTTATGATTAAGGCACAAAATGAGATATTAGAAGGTTGTGAGTTCTAATCCTGCCTTTGACATGAAGCCAGCAGAGTGACCTTGGGCCAATCCCTCTCTCTCAGCTCGGACCTTGCCAAGAAAACTGAAGGGACTAGTCCAGGCCAAGAGTCAAGGCTGATTCAAAGGCATCAAAATAAATAATATAGTATCAATTTGCAGTGTGACACTTCACCTGTCACCTTGCTGATGTTGATATCCACCCACCTCAGATGCTGCTGTCACTGGGTATCAAGCTGGATTGGGAGGAGTGTTGAGTTTCTCATCCTTCTGCAACTGGATAGTTTGCCAACATTTAATAAATAAACTCGTAATAAGACAGTACCTATCAAGATCTCAGTCATTCCTATCTTTTTAACAATCCTGTTTTAGCAACCACTTCAAGATGGCTAAGATGGTGAAGATTTTTTTTTCCAGTCATGTGGTTGAATAGCAAATTCAGCTCAGAGTAGCATAGTGCGGTAGCAGTTTCTGCCATATACAGCTAGTCTTTGATTTACGACCACAATTGAGCCCAAATTTTCTGCTGCCGAGAGAAACATTTGTTAAGTGAGTTTGCCCCATTTTATGACCTTTCTTGCCACAGTTGTTAAGTGAATCACTGTAGCTGTTAAATTCATCAAATTGTTGTTAAGTGAATCTGGCTTCCCCACTGACTTTGGTAGTCAGAAGGTCACCAAAGATGTTCACAGGACACTGCTACCATCATAAATATAAGTCAATTGCTGAGGATCTGAATTTTGATCACATGATCATGGGGATGCTATTATGATCATAAGTGTGAAAACTGGTCATAAGTCCCTTTTTAGCGCTTTTATAACTTTGAACAGTCACTAAACAAACTGTTGAAAATTTGGACTATCTGTATATATATTTGGACTATTATGAAATCTGGTACCATCTGTTTCTACCTTGAATCAAAATCTGTCTCACTGATGTTTATTCTCTACACAGGCCCAGTGAATTTGCAAAGTATCGTAAGTAATATTGACTATCATTGTTGTGTTCCATGGCCATCTAAGTACAGCATTTAAAAGCAAAACACTCATATTTGTAGCATTCTCTGTTCACAAGTACATGTTACTCACCGACATGCTCTGTAACCTGGGAAACTATTTCTACTTTAGAAAATGAATAGCTCAAAGGCTCATTAAGACTAAAAAATGTCAGAGAATAGCTCAAGCAAAGAAAATTAGTGAACCCAGACATCAATATACAGTACTTGAATAACTTAAACATTCAGATTTAAAAGACCTGTTTATTTTTTACAAGGGCACAGAAGTACCTTCCTTCATCTTACAAAAACAACCACAGAAAGGGTTGATTTATCTGTGGCAGGTATGTTATTTCAAACAACTGAAATTGAAAAGATGGAGAAAAGAGAAAATAACATTTAACAAATGTAGATTGAGTGGGAAGATATCTAAGGAACTAAAACTGAGGTTGACTCTGGATCAGACAAAGTTCAGTTGCTGATGGAAACAGGGAACCATGGCAAAAACACTGAACATTTTAAAGATGCAAGAAAAAAAATAGGGAAAAAATGATAATGCTGAGACTCAAAATGGATGGAACTACAAATACTGAGAATTTCTAGCTAATATTCTTGAGGCAAATGGATGTTTTGTAGAGAGAAAAAAATTCTTTTGAACTGACTGGGTTAAAAGAAGAAAAGGAGTATTTGCTCTGATAGAAAAGAATATTCATTAATTTTTGTCAGGCTGTGGAGCAGTATTGATGCCAGGTGGAAAGAATGAAAAATAGCCTTGGATATCTCAAAATGCTTTAAAAAAAAAAAAGCAACAGGACTGTTTTTTATTTGAGGAAGAAAGAGGAAGACATTTTACTTCTTAGGGCTAGGTTCACATTGCCGAGTGATGCAAAATGTCATGTAAAAAGGACACAGCAGACAATGCAAATTTTTCATCCGTTGTTATCCGCTGCTCAAAAGCTGCCCCAAATTGCCATAAACAGACGGAACAAACAACGGAAAGAATAGAGGGGGCAGATGTAGCAGGATGTTAAAGCGTGATGTTCAGGAAGCTAGCGGATGGAAGCGGAGGGAAGCGGATGACACAATCCGACAGGGCTTCGGCGCGGAGGGGAACAGCGAAGCCGGACGCGTAGCGGAAGGAGCAATGTATCACGGATGTCTATACGATGCCATAGCGATGCAAAGCGTTCATGCGCCATGCGCTGGAGGATGAATTGTGTAAGCTCCAAGATATAAAAGGAGGCACCTGTGCAAGCAGTCAGCATTCAGAAGGAAAAGGACCTCTGCCGGAGACATCTTGAGGAAACACCAGGGAAGAAGAGGAAGCCATGTGCTACTCTTCTACAGCCCTGGCAAGAAGGACAGAAACCACCATCCCACCCCCTGGCATGACTCTGAAGCTGGGTGCTGCTGGATGCTGCTGCGTGCTGCGGGGTGGTCTGGCTCCTGGTGCTCCTTGGTGTTTGCTGGTGCTTCTCCTGCTGCTACTGCCTGTGCTTGGTGGTGACCAGCCCCAGGCCCTCAAAGCCTGCTGCTGAAGGCCCTGTAAGCCCCTGCCGGAGGAGAGAAAGAGGCAAGGCAAGGCAGAAAGGGTGAGAGAGTGAAAACAGTTACTCCATTTCCGAAACCATGAGGAGGAGTGTCTCGACATGCCTGAGAGAAGAGAGTACCTGTGGAGAAGGTGTCACAGGCTCTATCGCAAAACACCAAGCGCATTGGAAGCAGGCAGCATGAGAGGAGGAGAGGCAGGCAGAGCCTGAGCTACATCTTCAGATGTACTCCTTGCGGTGGTGGAAAACACCATGCACACCTGCTTATGGAAGCTGTTTACCTCAAAAATCTGGGCAGGCGACTCGAATCAGCTCACTTGACTGGGGAGACCTAGTCGATGCCAGGTTGAAGCTTCCTGTGAGGGTGAGATCTTCCACAAGGAGTCAAGCCCCTCTGTCAACATTCTCCCTCAGACAGCCCACAGAGAGCCCACTCCTCTTTCCAAGCCAGGAGACAGCTCCACCCCCGCCCTGTCAGGCAGGTTGTCTTTGGTACGGCCGCCCTACGACAGCAGACCCCCCTGATAGCCTGTCTTACTCCCCCATGCCAAGAGGCGACTGGAGGATCCCTGTCTCAGATGGAGCACAAGAAGAGGAGCATCCACCAGAGTACCAACTCACCCCACCCCACATCCACCTCCACAGAAAACGCAGGCAGCAGAGGCCAGACCGGAGGGGGGGACAGAGCACACTGTTCCTCTTGAGATCAGGGGAACACAATCCAAAGCCAGCACAAGACTCTCCCCATCGGTCCACTCGACGTAACATCCTCCAACCGCACAAGCCCTTCATCACGTACGATGAGCCGACCTCAATGGACAGTGCCTGAGGCCCATACCAGGCGATGAAGGAGAGGATCACAGCCTCTTCTGACCACCCTCCAAGGCCCAGTTGAAACCTGCTCTCCTACCCACTCCAGCTGCCTCCTCCACCCCCAGGCGATTCACAGCCTTTCATGGATTTCAGCAGCCCCTCTGGCTCCCTAAAAAGCCTACACTACCAGAGACCTTCCCACAGCAGAGGCAGCCCTCCAGTCCACACCCAGGTTCCTCGGATGCACAGACGGCACAGGACACCTCACTCCTTGACCCAGCTGCAGACCAGACAGCCCCACTACACTCTATCCTTCCTCCACCCCACAGCCAAGCACCTTCCTCAGAACATCTGTCATCAGTCTTGGCGCCTCACATCCCAGTCCTTGAGGAAAGTGCCTCTCAAACCTCACGGGACTGAGTCAGCTCTCTTTGGAGAACTTCCTTCACACACCATCTCCTGTTGTACCTCTCAGGGCCAGGCACCCCAATGCGTGCACTCAGACAGCACTCCCAGCAACAGCCACCTCCACAGTCCCTGGTCCCCTTTACATTTAGACCGATGGGCAACGCCTCAGAGTGACTGAAAGAGTGCCAAGACCTGTGAGTTGTTATCTGTCACTTTAATCTTTGCTTAAGACACTACTTGGGTCATTTGCTTTAATAGAAGTCATACAGTTGATTATTAATAAAGGTTTATCTTTGCCTTCCAGACGGCTGGGTTCATTTTTTACTTAATAAAGCATTGGGGAAAACTTGCAAAACAAGGATTAAGCCTTTGCATGCTTGTGGATTGGTAAGGATAGCTTTGGAATTAGATAAACTTCCAATGCCAGATAGTGGGACTGTATGGTCCACCCTCCCAGCTGCCACACATATGCGACCTTTTTTATCAATAAACAATCATTGATCAACACATTTTAAAATTAAACAAAGCTCTTTATAATCCCTTATTCATTGTAAGGGCCACTCAAAATACCATGCACAATCTCATCAGTGTGATGAGACAGGCCCAAGGAAGCATCCATTAACCATCTATCATCCTGTCTTGCCACTCCCACTGCTCCAGCTGGGGAGTTGCACCAGTGTCTTCAGCGCAGGTGCTGTGCTGGCTTCCTTCCCTTCATGTGAAGCTCGGTTGGCCTTTCCACATTCCCACAGTGTAACTATCAGGTTTTGCCCTCTGCCTCCATTCAGCCAGTCTCCACTGGGTATTGGGTGCGCATGAGCGATTGTGCAGGATGCCAGCAAGATTCCCACGATGCTCCTCCCACAAGTCCCTCGGTCATGGCTGCATGGCTGGTGAGAACGTATCCTGGAACCTGTTGCGCCAGGATTGCAAAGGCATTCTCCACCAACCCGTCTTGCCCTGGACAGGCCTGTAGTTGAAGATCCTCTCTTCCGACAGGTGAGGTTATCTGGAAGTGTAGGGCTTCAATGAGTAGGTTCTTGAGGAGAAGGTGTCCATCACCCACGATGAAGTAGGGCACATCTTGTTTTGTTGTTGAGGTAGGGTTCTAGGACTCTGGGAAAACCCATGATGAGGTTGCATTCCAGCCCACCCTTGAAGGTCACTGGTCTTGTATATTCTGGGCATTGAAGCTGACCCGTTGCCTGAAAACATCGATGTACATGAACTTGTAGTCAGCGCATCAACCATGACAAACGAGGGTGATGCTTGAAGAAGGCCCTTGTAGTTGAAATAAGTGGACCCTGAGTTGGCTTGGAGCTTTGCAGGGCCACGTCTTCCCATCTATGGCTCAACCAGTGTGGGGAAGTTCCACCTCTGATACCAATGTTCTGGCAACTTTCCTCAGCCCTTCTTCAGTGGGGGGGATGCGGACACTGGAGGAGCTGCCTCCATGCTATTCTGATGGATGGCCTGCACCACTTCTCTGAACACAATGCTGATGATTGTGTGGCACCTCCAGGCATATCTGCATGTTTCTGTATTTGTTGCGTTCCAGCAGGCCAAGGTGATGCAGCAGTCAGTGCCACTTCAGTCCAGGTCCAGGCTGGGACGGAAGTTGGTGTTGCCTTGGTCAACCTGGTCCTCAGACGCTCAACAAACTTCGTTCAACATGGCTGGTGGCATCCTCATCGAAGTGCTGTAATGCAATGAGGTCTTCATTCCTCAGCTCCACCATCAGCTTGTCATAGAGTGCAAACCTCCATCTTTTCCCGATCCATCTTCGGACCCAGACAAGGTCTTGGAAATCTCCTTCTCCTTGCGTGAAACAGTCATGAAGAGGTGAAAACAGTCTGAAGAAGGGCTTGTTTCTGGTGTTGAAGATGGCGGCTACCAAGCGGAGTGTGCGGCATGCAATCCGATGGTGGAGATCAAATGGATGCATCTGGTCAAGAGCAAGGGCAGGTCTGAAGAGGTCTGGCAGCAACCAGGGCTTGCTGGACTGATAGTGAGATCCAGGATAGATTGTACATTCTCCCGCCGCGTTTTTATAGTAGCGTGGAGAGATATGGGTGGCAGGGACAAAGGCATGTGTGTGTGCACGCTTCCAAGATAGGACAGAATGGTATCGCGTAGATAGAAAAGCGTCCCCCACACTACGAGTAAGGCCTGATTCTCGGAGCGATGCGAGTACCTCCCTCCCACTTAGCGCAGTCACAACTACTTTCAAACAATGGTACTGTCGAGATACGTGTGCCCCCATACTGAGGACTTACACCTCCTGGAGTCTAGTGAAACAAAATCGGAAATTCTTACTCGTCTGTTTATTGACATGCATTATTTAGTAATCGTGGCCCCGAGAGCTGTGATATCCCTTCCGTTACAGACCCTTGTTCCCTTTACCACTTGGATCCTCTGAAGTGGCTATGTATACCAGCACCGTACTAATGAATAACTTAGTGAAAGCCGTATTGACTAGAGTGAACTAGCGAGCCAGCGGCTGTATGCGATTGTTAACTTGAAGTGACTACATCACTCCTTATGTGCAGGCATTTACCTGTCATCCTATGTTCTCATCTCTGAAGGTATATCCAGTTCCTACTCAGAACAACACATGAGGAGAGGTAGCGGGACCAGTGTTTGTGGTCAGCTTGGGCGCAGGGTGGGAGGAAAAGCCGGAAACTGTGGACTGGATGGAGGTAGGTCCACTCTCAGGCGATAGTGGCGCTGCTGAGAGAGTCCCCTCCACAGCCTACCGCAGCCACCCTGCTCATGCCGAGGCTCCCAGAGGTTGGCGCCCGGACCTCACAGATTTCCCGCACCTGCATATCCAGGACTCAGAAGGAACTAGCTCAATTAAAAACAAGGACAAGAGAAAAATTTGACCCTGCAATCGTGGGGTTTGTTGCCAAAGCGTATGGAGAAGGTCCGGTTCCCAATCCGCGGATTGTGGTGTTGTACCGGGCTCTCTGCCCTCAAGTCGAGCAAGATGTTCCGCGAAAATATGGACGTTCAATGGGAAATGTGCAGGCGGGAGTCCATTCAAAAAGTTTTGTGCAGCCTCAAAATCTTTTTGATGCGGATGAAATTAGCAAGTAGACGGATGTTGACGGATAGAGCGTCATGAAAGGTTCGTACACAGTGAGGTACACAATCTGATTGCATCGCGTTTAAAATTCCAACGGATGGCAAGCTTTTTTTGCCATTTTACATCCTCTCTTTGCAATCCGTTGTGCAGTGTGGACATTTTAAAATTCTTTATCTAAGATAGTCTCTTTCATCAGTTTGTAGTCTTAAATTATTATTAGCAAGTCAGCAGACTTTAATCGTATGGAGACCTTGTGTCCCAATAAAATCTGTACTGACCGAGAGTTACCGTGTCATCTGAAAAAGCACCCTTTACTGAATCTCTCCTTATGCGTCGAGAATCATGCTCTTTGAGAGTGCAGCTTGTGAACAGTGGAAATATCTTGGTTTTTTTGCGAGGACCCACATGCAATATCACATACCAAGAACTGATGTAATATGTCTATGGAACACTTATTCCACTGCCCGACACGAAAGAGCAACCTCTGATTAGTTTGGTCCTAGAGGCGGCAGCAAATGGTCTTCGTCTTGGAGTAGGAGGAGTTATGCAAGTAGGCAACTGGCTCATGCTCAGTGCTGCTCTGCACCACTCACACAGTTCCCTCCGGTTAGCCGATTTCAAATTGGAAAAATCAATAATTAACCGTTGGCTCATTAGGGAGCTAATCTAGAGAGATATGAAACACATGATTTTCATGAAGGAATTTAATTTGCCATCCCGTCAAGGGGAAAGAACTTGACCAAGTTTTGAATTTCCCATGAATAAACACATCGACAAGCGACTCTACCCTGTTCCGCCAAGAAGTATTACAACATCTCGTGTGCTGCAACTTTCAATTAGGGCGAGAGAAAGAATATTTCACGAAATCTTGTATGTCGGCGCAAACATACCAACAGCTGCCGCGATTGACCCCGAAACTTGCAGAAGCACAGACTATAGTTCACACACAGAGGCGGCATTTCAAATACAGAACAGACGTTCAAAATGTGTGGCGGTCAGCGTTGCCCCAGGTAGTTTTCCAAAGATCCTAATGGCGAAGTGCACTTCTAAAATACTAAAAGGGATTACTTGAATCTCCCCTAATTGTGTTTACTCATATATTAGTATCCGCGAAAAAAAAACCATAACATTCAATTAGAAGAGAAACTGATGAGGATAGTCTGCAAAGATCTCAGAGAGCAGGGCTTGAAAGAGTCAAAAGAGCGATGAATAGGTTGTTCAACTGCCATCCACTAAGAAGTCAGCATATCCATAGACTACTATACGATGGATAATACGAGAGAGTATCATTCCCCACTGAAGGTAAAGTAAAAGCAATTAAAGACGCACCCATGAAGGCCTTAAGTACATGAGATACCTCGAACTTAAATACAATAGGAGTTCTTTGGAGATCTGACAATAACTCTCTTACACCGATATCTCTGCACAAACATGGACATTAGAAGCTATGAAAGTCCATGGACTTTAAAGTTAAAAAACCTGTCTGAAATCTTCTTGGGCCATGGCATCTCACACGTGCACCAACGGATGCAAAGAGGATGTAAAAATGGACAAAAAATGCTTGGCCATCCGTTGGCAAAAGAGAACACCCAAGAGTAAGGTGTAATTCCCAAAGACTATTAAGGACTGTATCTCATCTTA
>BHFT01043183.1:0-17692 GCA_004320025.1 Laticauda laticaudata
ATGCTGACTGCGTGCATGCTGCATCCTTTTATATCCACGGAGCTGATGCAATTCATACTCCCCGCATGCGCAGTGAAAGCTTTGCATCTGATATACCTCTGCGCGGCATCCCCTTTGTTTCCTATAGGCATCCGTGATGCATCTGCTTCATCCGCTATGCATCCACCCCTTCCGCTATGCGTCCACTTCAAAATTCTCCCCTGGAACCCCTTCAGAGGTGTCATCTGCTTCCATCCACTTTCATCCAGTAGGCTTCCGATGAACATCCATTTAATATCCCCACGACATACTACCCACGTCCGTTCCTTTCCATTCCTTTCCTTTCTGTTTATGCAAATTTTCGCCACTTTTGGGAGCAGATGACAACGGATGGAGCCACCCCTCAAATTTTTCTCATCTGCCGTGTCCTTTATGCATACATTTTGCATCCGTCGGCCAGTGGGACCGGGCCTTTAGGGAAGGGGCTCAAATGGGTGGTGTTCAGATTTATGGAACTGAGCTTTTTTTTTTTGGCTTCTGTTTTTATTTGTTTTTAAATTGCTTTAAGCTCATTCTTGGGTTTACAGAAAATCCAGTGAATTAAGATCATGCTATTGGTTTTCAACAATCTTACAACCACAATTGGGGGATGTAGAATCTTAAATACCACAAAAATGGACTTTGGGGATTGGTTATAAATCACAAGTCATTAGTTGTCCTATTGTGGCGTAATATCTTCAGGCTATTCTAGAGAAGTCCAGGATGGCATCTGAAAGTTGATCCAGGAGAAAATAACAAAATATTATATTGAAAAGGAGGCCCAGGGCAAATTTCAGCATCACACAGGGATTTGGGATCTGGCAGGTGTTCAAATGAGATTTCACATGGCACCCAGCCAGTGTTCATTCATACAGCAAATACTGTTTTTTTTCCTTTTGTAAATGTTTTCACAAACATTCTCTGTTATAATTTCCTTGACGTTTTCCTTTTGCAAAAATGCAGGGCCACATTCTTAAAGGACAGGGGATCGAGAGAGTGACACCGACTAATTCTTCATTTTCCTTCAAACATGCATTTTAATACTTTTTGATTTGCCTCAAAGCCAACAAGAATATTGACAAGGTGCAGAGCCAATATTTCAAGTATGTAAAGCACACAGATTAAATGTACAAATAGGTAACAATAAAGGAATTTCTATGTTTGAACTAAAGAAAAAGAGGCAAGAAATGAAAAGAATCTGAGAATGATCCACACATGGAAATCTCTTAATCCTGTTTCTGCCCAACCAAACATGGGAAGATGAATTCATGCTGGAGACAGTTCCTACCTCATTTGCTGGCAGAGAACAGAAAGAAATAATGTTAAAATGCAGAAGAAAAGGACTGAAAACTGAAAAATGTTTCTGTTGTCCTCCCTTGTGGTAACTCATCTACTGATTCAGAGCCAAATAGGGAAAGTTGTCAGTGGTTCAGGAAAAATGAGTCATGACTCACAAACTATCTTTTATGCAGAGAAATCTGAACATGGTGCTTGTTTTAAAGAGCTACTTCACCAGGATAAGATGCAGAAACTATTCCAAGTTATGGGATTCTCTGAACCCTTGTGAGCTGGAGGGCTGGTGCTCACAATTCTAATTTCTAATTGGCAATAAATAAAATTTTTACAATGCTTTCTCTTTATCACCTGTGTTGGCTTGGACCCCAGCAATATCTTTCTTATTTTTGGAGGCTCTAATGAGTAGCTGGAAACAGAAGAGTTCACAGGATCATGGAATCTTTCAGGACATCTTTCAATACAACTGATCTTCCAGTACAAGTCCAGTACAACCAGTACAGTACAAGCCCAGTACAACCCCAGACTCTCCAAGACCAATGGCTGTGCAACCTTTGCTTGAAAACCTCCAGTGATGGAGCAGGAAGAGGCAGACTAGTCCACTGCTTAATGGTGCTAACACTCAAGAAATTCCCCCTTATTCTGAGTTTGGAATCAGCCATCCCTTGGTTCTTGTCCTAATCTTGAATACCACAGATAATAAATTCACCTCCTTTTCTCTGTGACAGCCTTTCAAGTATTGGAAGATGGCTATCACACCTCCTCTTAGCCTTCTCTTTAGTTCAAATTTCTCACTCCATGCCCTTAATCCCAAACAGGAACATTAAACCTGGTGAAATATCCTCGCCAGGCAGTAAAGATGAGACTTCTATGATTCAGGTCATCTCCCAATCTTTTATTACTTTATTTAGAAATGGACCTTAACAGCAAAACAGAAATAAACCTTGCTAACAAGCACTTTTAGTGTATTGATTTTAATCTTCCCATGACATATTTGTAGCCCCACGATAGCAAGCACTGAAGCTGAATTGAGAAAAAAAATCCCTCTGGGGAATTTAGAATACCTTGTTTAGCAGAAGTGCTTGCTGACAAAATGTTTTCTGATGCTTTAGGAATGGAAAGAAAGGGAAGGGAAGAAAGAAGAAAGTTGAAAGGGAAGGGAAGAGAATAGAAAATGATTGATTGAGTCCTGAGAAGAAAATACAAACTTGGTTAATGTTAGATATTAGCATACTCACCTCTGATTGGCTGAGTCACAGGAGCAGGAATTCAAACAGCCATCACTGGTCGAAGCTGCGGATAGTCCTGCTAAAAAAGGAGCTGCTGCGGCTGCCGTTCTCAGTTCTGTAAGAAGCAAATAAAAAGAGATGAATGAGTTAGAGTTTCCCGCATCTTCTTTTACCCACGATCTAACACTGGCAATGAAAGTGGGGTCTTAAGACAAGACGGGACCAGCGAGCATGTGGCAACCATGTGACAAAGGAATTGGAATGACAAAGGAATTGGAACAATAGCCAGAGTCAACACACCACCTGCACTGTTCGACCCCATGACAGTGGACTGGGAATTGTACATCGACCGATTCCATATGTTCCTAGAAGGAAGTGACCTTCTGAACATTTCCAAACAGAGGAAGTGAGCCTCACACACTGCGGGCCCGCAGTGTTCAAAATGGCCAAAGCACTGTCAGTGCCCAGCGGTGTAAAGACAATGGCCTGGCCGGACTTGGAAAGAATTCTGAGGGCACACTACATGCCCCCAGCATCCTGTTTGATCAAGAGACATGAATTGAGCCCCAGCATAACTAAAGACCAACTGAAAAGACAGAGAGTAGCACTAAGACTACCAAGGGAACAAGATTCCCATGATAGGTATTGTAAAATTCAAAGTGGCTCTCAAAAGCTACTTGGGATACCTGCCATTTACAATAGTTTTCTGGGACTGACCAAGCCTACTTGGACTAGAATGGTTCAAACCACTAGGCATCGAAGTCACCAGAATACACAGCATCACTGAGAGCGAGTGGGAAGACGGTCTGATGGAGGAGTTCTGGGGTGTTTTTGATGGGAAATTGGGCAAGTACTCAAGGTCACCCATCTCCTTTAATCTAGACCTGACAATAGCCCCCATAAGACTAAAAGTGAGGCGGGTCCCCTTTGCATTAAAGCCCAAAATAGACGAGCAGCTAGATAAACTCATCACCCAGGGGATCCTAGAACCCACGCAAAATGGGAGACCCCATTGTCACCCCCATAGAGCCTGATGGGTCAATGTGCATCTGTGCTGACTACAAGGCTACCCTGAACCACGCCCTCCAACAAAGTGCGTGCCCCATCCCAGTGGTATGACACCGATTACATTCCCTGGGGTGGGGGAAGGTCTTCGCAAAGCTCGACCTCACACAAGCTACCAACAATTACCAGTAGATGCCGATATGGCAGAAGCCCACACAATTGTAACACACAAAGGGGCATTCAAATGCAAGTGGCTACAGTTCAGAGTCAGTGTAGCCCCAGGGCTATTCCAAAGTCTCATGGAACACCTCCTACAAGGTTTAGAAGGGGTGGTGCCCTTCTTCAACAATGTCCTTGTATCAGCAAAAGACAAAGGACAATTGTGAGAGCATCTAAGGAAAGTACTAACCCATTTCAAAGAAGTGGGGCTTAAAGTAAAAAAGGAAAAATGCCAACTAATGGCAAACAAAGTAGAATTCCTAGGCTACCTGATAGATAGTGAAGGGATCCACCCCACGGAAAGCAAAATTAAATCAATCAAAGAAGCCTCCAGGCCAACAAACAAAGCAGATTTACAAGCTTTCTTGGGACTAATTAACTTTTACAGTATATTTTAACCACAGAAGGTGACAGTCATGGAGCCATTACACAGACTGCTTGACAAGAAGACAGTCTGGGCCTGGGGGAAAAAGGAAGAAGCAGCATTCCAAGGCATCAAAAACATCATCACATCAGACCGAGTACTAATCCAGTACAGTGAGACGTTACCCCTGATCCTAACATGTGGCGCATCACCATTCAGAGTCAGTGAAATAATCAACCACATACTGCTGAATGGAAAAGAAGCCCCCATAACCTTCTATTTAAAGACATTGTAGAAGCCGGAATGAAATTATAGCCAGCTTGACAAAGAAGTGCTAGCAGCAGTAACCGGAATCAAGTGATTCCATGAATACATCTATGGCAGAAGATTTACCTTGGTCACCAATCACAAGCCGCTACTTGGGATCATCACAGGGAACAGAGCCACCCCGAACATCCTGTCACCTAGGATGACACACTGGACAGAGTTCCTAGCCGCATACAATTACAACTTGGAAAAGATATAGACCATGCCGACACACTTAGTTGATGTCTCCTACCCAACCTGGATGAGGAACCAGCCCCAGCCACATCCATGCTACTAATAGAGACTCTTGAAAGAGCGCTGGTGACAGCAGCTGACATCGCGAGAGCAAGTGCAAAGGACAAAACCCTGGTGCGAATATTGAACTGGGTTGGGAGGGGATGGCCAGAGAGTGAGGTACCGAAGTCACTAAACCTTTCAGGAACAGACATACTGAACTATCAATTCTGAAGGGTTGCATAGTACGGGGGGATCGGGTAATAATTCTTGAGAAATTAAGGGAGGACATACTTGAAATGTTGCATACAGGACACCCGGGGATAGTTAAAATGAAAAAGGTAAAATATTTAGACTTTTGGTTAACAGCAAGATGCTCTTCAATAAAAAAAGATAATTATGACAAATTAATAATACAAATTAAAAAAGAATTAGAAATGTGGGGGAAATTACAGCCATTATTACTGGGAAAAATCACAGCAATTAAAATGTCTACTTTACCAAAAATACTGTATCTTTTTCAAACTGTACCAATAAGATTGGATAAAACCTTTTTTAAAGAATTAGACTGAATAATAAGTAAATTTGTTTGGAATGGGAAAAAAGCCAGGATAAAAATGAAGCTATTATAGGACAAAAGAGAAAGGGGTGGCTTTNAGAGGGTCACAACTTGCAGAGAGGATAGCATAGTTTCCTATGGGATGGGAAATGTAAACAGCATGCATATTTTCAGAGACACATGATTAGAGATTCATTAATTCGGACATGGAACAAGATTAAAAAGAATCATTATACTAAAATACTGAACTGTCTGTCAACTATGGAAGCACAAATCTACCCAAATTCAATGGATCTGGGAAAAAAGAGGAATTATAAAGACCTATTAGACATACAAGTAAGATTAAAAACGAGACAAGAATTACAGCAACAAAATATAATGATAGATTGGTGGCCATACATGCAAATTCAGGCGAGATATCAGAAGGACAAGGAACAATTTGGTTTCTGCATGGAAAAGCATCAATTAGATAAAATTCTACAAGAAATAAAATGTAATCTCCGTCTGGTGGCCAGAGATGGACAAGGAGATAGGGGCCTGGGTGGCAACCTGTAAAGCTTGCCAAGAATCCAGACCAGCACCTCCCACAGCACCCAACCATGAATGGGAAACACAATGGGGATCTTGGTTGAGAGTACATATCAGTTTAGCTGGGCCGGTAAAGGACAAACATTTCTGGTAATGGTGGAGACATACTCCAAGTGATTGGAGATCAGCATCAGGCAGTCCACCTCTACTGAGGTCATAATTAAAATCCTTAGAAAATTATTTGCAACACACGGACTACCGGACATAATAGCATCCGACAATGGGCCACAGTTCACAACCACCCAGTTCGAAGGGTTTTTATCACAAAATGGGACATGACATGCCCTATCAGCACCAGGTTACCCCTTTACAAATGGACAAGTAGAAAGCATGGTATGATCCATGAAGGAAACTTTCAACAAACAAGGGCCAGGGGACACCCAAGCTGAAGTAGACAAGCTATTAAGCATACAACACATAACACCCAGTGCAACAACCCACAAGAGCCCTGCCAAACTATTGATGGGAAGGAAGTTAAGGTCACAGCTAGACAGGCTACACTCCCATTATAACTCAGACACCCCTGTAAATTTGTCCAGCGACTGCTGGACATTCAAAACGAGTGACCCAGTATACACCCAAAACCTCACAGGGGAACCCTATGGATACCCACGAGGGTGTCCCAGGTAACAGGGCCCCAATCATACAGGGTGGAAACAACAGAGGGGCAAAGTTGGAGAAGACACATAAATCAACTGAAGGCTCGACAGATAAGAGGAGAATCAGAAACACCAAACACAAGCAGAGAAGAAAGGGGAGACCTTTCACAAGAACCCAACACAACCAGAGAGGAAGGGGAAAATCCCTCCCAACAAAAAAGACAAAAAGAGCAGGCCCAGACAACTAACGAGGCACATCATCAACAATTAACGATCGTCCCAAACGAAGAGCGTGAACATGTACCTGAAATCCAGTGATGGGTCAGCATGGCCAGACAAGAAGTCCAAGGAAGAAGCAAAAGGGCGGCTTCTAGTGGGAACAAAATGGCCACCCCAGCCGGAAGGTTCCAGGAGGTTCCAAGGAGGAAAACAGGAGAAATGATAAATCCACCTGAACAGCTAAAAGACCAACCAACGACTGAACTGCACAGGTCCAGTTGCACCCACAAAAGCCCCGCATACTTGCCGACTATATACACTAGGCAGGACAGGATTGTGTAAAGCCCCTGTCACACAGCACCAACGGATGGATAGAGGATGTAAAATGGAGAGAAACACTTGCCATCCGTTGGTTAACGCGATGCCTTCCGTTCTGTACTCACTGCAATCCATTTTTCATCCTCTCTATCCGTTCTGCATCCGTCTACTGACATTTTCATCGCGGTCAAAAACTTTTGAGCTAACGCATGCCAGGGAACATCCGTTAGATGCTATTGTCACTGTTACGCATCCACTGTATCCTCTAGGCATCCTGTGTGCATCCGCGCAAACTTCGCATACCGCTCCAGCGGCAAGCGGACACAGGGAAAAGCGAAACGGACACGGAATGGAACGCAGCATTAGTAGCAACGGACGAGAAAGTATGAAAGTGGATGCAGCTCGCATAAGAAAGCATTAAAAAACAGAAAAAACTTCGGCATAGGGGGACGTATCTCGGATATTTAGTTATGTCTGCAGATGCCTAGAGGATTGCAAAAGGAACACATAGGGAAAACCTATATTTCCTATAAAAAAGGGGGAGGAACTCACCTGGATCCACTTTCAGTCTGGCAGCCCTGCTGTGGCAGACCTCTTCAGCATTCAGCTGCTCTTGCTCTTCCACCAGCCATCCAGTCATCTCCACCATGGATCATCACACACTCCCTTTGGTAGCCACCATACAATTCTACAACATGCGAAGCCATCTACAAGCTCTTTCACACCTGTTCCACACGCGAAGAAAAAGATGGCCAAGAAGTGTCTGGGTCCGAAGATGGATCAGGAGAAGAGCCGAGTTACGGACTGTATAAAAAGCTGATGGTGGATGCGATGGAACGAAGACCCTTGTGCATTCCAGAACTTCACCACATGAGGATGCTCCAGCATGTTTGACGAAGCTGTGGACGCAGCTGAGACCTCAGGTTGACCAAGCAAGCACAACTTCCGCCCAGCTGACCCTGGACTCAAGTGGCACTGACTCTGCGCCACCTGGCCTCCTGGACCACCTACAGGAGCATGCAGTGTGCTGGAGGGTGCCACACAAACCATCAGCATGTTGGTCAGAAGAATGGGTGCATGGCCACCATCGAAGAATACCTGGAGGAAGAGCTCCTCCAGTGGCCCTCCACTGAAAGAAGGCTGGAAGAAAGTTGCAGAGCAGTGGTATCCGAGTGAACTTACCAAAGCACCGTTGAGCATAGATGGCAAGCATGTGGCCTGCAAAGGCGCCAGCCAAGTCAGGGTCCACTTATTTCAACACAAGAGCTTTCTTCAGCATCATCCATCGTTTCGCACATGGCGAATGCTGACTAGCACAGTTCATCTAGGTACATCGATGCTTCAGCAACGTGTCATCTCATGCCCGCAGGTATACCAACGCAGTCCACCTAAGAAGAGGGACTGGAACGCAAGCTCATCCGGCTCCCAGAGTCAGAACCCCTGCCCCAATGAACAAAATGTGCCCTACTTCATCGTGGGGATTGAACGCTTCTCCCATCAGACTGCACCTCAATGAAAGCCCTACGACTTCCAATGCTACCCGTGAAGAAAGCATCTTCAACTACAGATTTGTCCAAGGGAAGGCGGGTGTGGAGAATCAGCCTTGGCATCAGCTGGCCAACGGTTCCAGATACTGTCTCATTCTCACCCATATGCAGCATCACCAAAGAACTTGAGAAACAATCGTGGAACTTGCTGCATACCTAGTACATTCTCAATGCGCACGCTCAGCTACCTCACCATGTTGCCAGGAATCAAGGCCTCGTGGACCTCCAATCAAGGCAATGGGACATGAAGCACTGTAGTGAAGTGGAGACAAGGGTGAAACCCTGATAGACACTGTGGTATGTTCGCAGGCCCCAACAGAATAGCTTCACATGATAAGAAAAAGCAGCGCAACTCCTGAAACACTGGTGTGCAACTCCGCAGCTGAGCAGGGGAGTGGCAAAATCATGAATGGATAGACTGCTTAATGATCTTGCCTGTTCAGCCGTTCTCAATCACAGCTGGATGAGATTGCCATGTAGTGTTCGAAGTGGCCTACAAGAACAGGGCCATTTAATAGAGGTTGTGTTTATGGTTAAATGTGTGGATTCATAGATTAATTGTTATTGATATAATAGCGGGCAAGGGTGGCACCTGGAGGTGGTACCATACAGTCCTCACTATGCTTGCACTGGAGGTTATATATCCCACAGCTATTACGCCTCGATCCGCACAGGTAATCCCATAACAGCTCATTCCCATCGAACGGATCCTGCTCATGCTCCACAGAGTATCCATGCACCAAATCGTCACGCAAACCTGAGTTACCATCCGAAATGTATTCCTGCCTCATCCCAAGCTAATGTAGCCATGCCACAGGTATCATCCTGCCCCATACCACAGCTATATCCATCCCAAAGGTACCCCTCATCCCACAGCTTACCCATCCAAAGTTATCCCTGCCGATTCCACATGCTATATCCCTCGCAAAGGTATCGCCTGCCAACCCCACTGCTATCAAACTTACCGTCATCCACATGCAAAGGCTTTTAAGACCATTTTAAAACAGTCTTCCACGTAAGATTATATTGACTAAAAGAACTGAAGCAAGTGTGTGAAGCCAAGAGATAATCTTATAATACAAACCTGTAAAAAAAATACCCAAGTGTCCCAAGTCAATATAAAGTCATAGGTAGCACCCAGTCTCTGGCAACTACTTTCAGTCACTCTGAGCATGCCATATCTCGGGGTGGAGGGTCAGGTGCTGTGGAGGTGGCTGCTGCCGGAGTGCTGGTCTGACGGCACCAATTGGGTGGCCGTGCCCCGGAGAGGACAACAGGGAGTGGTGATGTGGAGAGCTCTCAGTAGAGCTGGCTTCAAGTCACTGTGATGTTGAGAGCCCTTCCTCAGCCATGGGTATCAGTCCAGACTGATACCAGATGTTGTGACAGATGCTTTGACAGATTTCTGAGGCCGGGCTTTGGCTGTGGGGTGGAGGAAAGGAGAGTGGTAGCTGGCTGTTTGGTCTGCAGCTGAGCGATGGTGAGGCGGATAGCATCTATGGCGTAGGTGCATCTGTATGGCATCAGTGGCACTCGTGGATGCATCAGTATGGCACTCGGTGATTGCAGGACTGGTGGAAGAAAATTTTCATCTTCTATCCGAACTCTGCGCCAGGCGTGATTGACAGCTGCCTGGTCTTATTAGCGAGCGATCCTATAGGGCTCACGCCTGTAGTGAGGCCATTGAAAGCCGACAGTCTCATTGTGTTAGAGCAAACAACTGGATCCGGTAGAGGCAGAGAGCACTTTATACATAAGAGAGCTGCACAACAGAGACATTGTCGGAAGAGACAAAGAACGCGAGTACAGAAGTAACCTGCCTATCACCGGTACTGATCGACGTGGAAGGGTCTGATTGACGTTCATAGGAGAAGGGCTGTGCGGTCAGTGAATAGAGTATGCTCACGTTTATGCGGCAATACAGCTGCAAGAGAGAGCATTATGCCTCGAGTCCTGATCTCCATGAAGGACAGTGTGGCTCTGCCTCTTGTCTGGTTTCTCTGGCCTGCCTTTCTGTGGAGGTGGGAAGCTGTGGTGGTTGGGTTGGGTCTCTGGTGGAAGTGCCCTCTCGCCTTGCTCCGACTAGCGTCAGGGGGCCTCCATTGCGCTTCCGCCACGGGGAGCAGCCTCTCTGGGTCTCCATCGTGGGACGCTCCACTGATACCTTGCCTTGGACACAGGACTGACTTCTTGCAGAAGAAGACTGGCTCCTGCGGGCCTGCCTGAGAGAGATGGTGTCAGACGGGCTTTCCTCGTGCAGATCTCACCCCCAGAAGACTGCACCTTTTGGGGCCCCATTCCAATGTGGTCTCTCCGGTCCTGTCAGCTGACGTGGCCTTGGCAATTTCTTCGAGGTGCAGCTTCCCGTACCAAGTGTGGCAGTGCTTCCACCAAGCTGAGAGCCCCTCGAAGTGTACCCAGGCCTCTCCGCCTTGTCTCTCCAAGGCATCCTGCTTCCTTTGGGTTGCTCAATAGAGCCTGTGTCCCTTCTGCCATAGATACTTCAATTCTCCTCAGCCATTCAGCACCTCATCCTCATCGTTCTCTTCAATAGGAGTATTGCCTCCTCTACTGTCACGGATCCGCTTGCGATGCCGTCTTCCTCCTCTTTGTATCGCCATCTGGGCCCATCCAAATGGGTTCGATGTTGTAAGGGGCTGCTCCACCACATCACCACCACCTAACAGCAGCACAACGAATCAGGAGGCAGCAAAAGCAGGACCAGCAGCACCAGCAGGACTAGCAGCACCAGCAGGACCCCCAGGACCAGAATCAGCAGCAGCAGAGTAAGCCCAGCAGCACCAGCAGGACCAGGACACCAGGAGCACCAGCAGGAGCGGCAGACCAGCAGGACCAGGAGCAAGCGCGCAGCAGAGTAAGCCCCAGCAGATCGCCCCAGCACGGGAGCGCCGCCAGCAGAGTAAAGCCCCAGCAGAAGCACCAGCACCAGGAGCAGACCAGAGAGTAAAGCACAGAGAAGCACCAGCACCAGGAGCAGCGCCAGCAGAGTAAGCACAGCAAACTCAGCACAGAGCAGCACAGCAGAAGCTCCATCACCAGAAAATCAGCCGACCCAGCAGAAGCCCAGCAAGAAGCAGAGTCAGGCCAGGGGGTGGGATGGTGGCCCTGTCCTCCTTGCCAGGGCTGGCAGCAGATGGCACAGCTTCCTCTTCTTCCCTATGGTTGTTGGTGGCTGAGCTGTGTCTGGCAGCAGGTCTTTCTCTGAATGGTGCCCTGCTTGCGAGCTGCATCCTTTATATCGCGGGGTGACGCAATGCACTGTCCCCGCATGCACAGTGAATGCTTTGTATCTGCTAGCATCCACTAGGCATCGTCTAGGCTTCCGCTCTGCATCTGCTTCATCTGCTCAGCATCCGCTCTGCATCTGCTCCTCCATTGCGCGTCGCTTCGCTGTGCTCCCCAGAAGCCCTGCTGATGTGCCATCCGCTTCCATCCACTTCCATCCATTAGTCTTCCGTGAAGCATGCCGCTATATCCTGCTACATCCTCCCCCGTCCATTCCATTCCTTTCCGTTGTTGTCCGCTCTGCTTATGCAAATTTGGGGCACTTTTGAGAGCGGATAATAATGGATGGAACATTTTCTTGTCTGCTGTGTCCTTTTTGAATACGTTTTGCATCCGTTGGCCTATGTGACAGGCCCTTAAGACTGGACTAGGGGGAGGGGTGTTAGATATTAGCATACTTACCTCTGATTGGCTGAGTCAGGGGAGTGGAAATTCAAACAGCCATTACTGGTCGAAGCCGCGAACAGCCCTGCTATAAAAGGAGCTTGCGCGGCTGCCGTTCTCAGTTCTGTAAGAAGCAAATAAAAAGAGTTGAACGAGCTGGAGTTTCCTGCATCTTCTTTCACCCACGATCTAACAGTTAAACCCCAACATTTCAATGGGGAATTTCAAGAATATGTTGCAATGTGAATTCCAGGAAGTAATGTTGCATTGCATCCTGGGAAAGATGGCTCTCTCAACAGACTCAGCACGTTCAGAATTTCCAGGAAATTCTCCTGAGACTTATGTGAAACAGTCTTGCCCTGAAACTACAGCAATGTTTAGGGGATTTGCTCCACAAAAGGACAGCTTGTTGCAAATTTGATGAGCCATTTTGTAATATCCCACTCATGTTTTCATACTGAAGATACATTTGGTAGTGTTGTATTAGCCAGGACCAACAGTTTTGAAACTACACCATGTAGATGAGGTTTAAGAATGCATTGATGTGCTACCGGAAAGGATCAACCTCCATATGTATCTAATTTGCAAAAATAACTGTAGCAGGTTAAAGCTTCCTGGTGTCAGATTCTGAACAGCTTTTTTTTGTGGGAAGAAGGATGTTCCTAAAATAAAGAGCTTTGTCTAGCTTTGTCTTCTTCTGTGCAAACAGTGTGCAAGTTTTCTGCAGACATTGCCTACATAAATCCTTGGATGAAGTAAGCTGGTCTTCTATACCTGTAGATCAGTAGATGCATATATGTTCTTTGAGGTTTCCCTTCTGTAGGTGAAATGCTGAATGCATACAGCCCATGTTGAGGAAATAGAACTAGCAAGTTTCATGTGGGGGGTGGAGCGAGAAAAATCTCTAATATGCCTTTTCCAATTTTCTGCCTTGCTGTTTCTTGAAGGTGGGAATTTTAATCTTTAATCCACAGAACAGGTTTGTCTGGTGCTTGGAAACACAGGAGCAGTCAATTAGCTCTTTATACAACCTAAGCATGTTTCAGTAATTCAGCATGTCTTAACATGACTTTAAGAACACTGAAGCACTGAACAGGCATTTCAATATTAAGACACAGGGACGCTGTGATCTGCACAAGTCCAAACCCACCTTACTCCATTGTGTCCAATCAATCTGTAAATTGGAAAGCAAGATTCAAGTGGAGGACAATGGCCACCAACACAGAAACCATTTGAGGTCCAAGATAGTAGAGCCAATCAACTTGAAGTCCTAAGGCTACTTGATCTTCCAACCCCTCATTTTTAGGACTTCCTGTCACCACACTTAAAGAGTCTTTGCAATCATGAGATAGGCAGTATATAAATTTAATAAATAAACACATAAAAGTGACAGTCCAATTTTAAGAACAGCCTCCATTAAAGAGGTGGTGCAGTGGTGATATTGAAGGCCAACTTTGCCTACAGCCAGGAGTTTGATCCTGACCGGCTCAAGGTTCTCCTGTCTGAGCAGGGTGTTGGGCTAGAAGACCTCCATGGGCCCTTCCAACTCTATTATTCTGTACGCGAGAATTCCCCTTTCCCAATTTTGAACCATGTAGTTGCTACATATCTATTCTACCTTTGTTGGTTCCTGGAAATCATATATTTCTTCAATAGGCAGATAACATGGCTCATACACCATTGAGCCATAGTGGCATATTGGTTAGAAAGTAGTATTGCAAGCTAATTCTGCCAATTGCCAGGGGTTCAATCCTCACCAGCTCAAGGTTGACTCAGCTTTCCATCCTTCTGAGGTCAATAAAATGAGGACCCAGATTGTTGGGGGCAATATACTGACTCTAAAACTGTTTAGCTGTAAACCATTTAGAGAGGGCTGAAACGGTAAGTGCTATTGCTATTTTTTTTTTTGAAAATGCACACCTTTCCCCTAAAAAAGAAGATTCTAGTTTTACAATTTCAATAACTTGAATATAGGTAGTTTTTGACTTGCAACCACTCATTTAATGATCATTTAAAGTTACAGTAGCACTGAATGTAATGTATGACTGATCCTTGCACTTATAACTGTTGCAGCATCCTCATAGTCACATGATCAAAATTAGGGCAGTGAGAACCAGCATGTGTTTTTTGATGATTGTAGTATCCCAGTATCATGTGATTGCCATTTGTGGTCTTCCTACAGAACTTCTGAGCAAAGCAAAGTCAATTGGGGAAATTAGATTCACTTAACAACCATGTGATTGACTTAACAGCAATTCCCTTAATGATCACAACAAAAAAAGCTTGTAAAATTGGGCAAAACTCATTGAATGACCACTTTGCTTAGAAACAGAAGTTCCAATCCCATTTATGATTGTAAGTCCGATAGTCATTCCATCTATTGGAAAGTCATGGTCCTGCTCATTTTTGTGATGAAGCTCTACTTTTCTGGATTGCTGATCACCTTAGCAAAACTTTTGGCCTCCATAAAATTGTGACCAACCACAAAATTGAGCAGAGTTTGGTCAGAGAGAGATTGGACTATTTTATGGGCACAACTGTTAGGAGTTCAATAGAGCAAATTGGTACATTGATTCCTCACTGAGTAGCCTGGCTACTTTCAGAGAGAGTCTAGGAATGGGGTCTCTTGGAATTACAAGGAAGAAAAATATTAATCTGATGAGGCACTGAGTTTGAAGACTGCTAGAGAGGGCAATTTCATAATAAAAATGTACAGGGAAATCTTAAAAAATGCTACACAGGAGGTACCCTAGAATTGAACTGTCAAGCATCAAAACAATGTCCCAAAGTGCTTTTTCAAAAGGCGATTGGACTTTGCTTTTTTTCCTTGAAGACATTTTGCTTCTCATCCAATTTCTTCACTTCTGACTGAATGGTGGTGGATGGAAGGATTTATATACCCTGCAGTCATCTAGTCATTAGCTCATTTCTGAGGGTTGTTGAGGCCACTTGGAGGTTTATCTGTGCCTTCAGGGTCACATGAATAGTGCAAATGGGTATGAAACCTTCTTGGAACTACTGAAAGGACTGTGTTGTAAACAGGAGATAAGTGGTGTGTATCCCTCCCCTTCTGTTGAAAGAGGGCTGTTCAATCTTAATGTAAATGACCTTTTTGACCCCTCTTTCAAACCTCACAAAACAGTGGTGCTATGTTTCCAGAGATTTCATAACAGTGAACCAACGTATCTGTCTTAAGTTATGCTGATTTTTCCACTGGATCATGCTATCTATGTGACTACTTTCCATTGGAGGTAAGTGCCAAAAGTCTAGTGATAAAGATTTCATATTTATGGACTATGTTTACAGAATACACGAACTGGTTATTAAATTATTTTTGGGATTAACAAAAGGCACTATCTATAAAATATTAAGCCTACATAATAAGCCTACATTCACAACAAAGCTAAGCCACAACAAAACCTAACCCAAATAAACACCAAGTTTAACATGCAACATGAATGCATGGGGCACAAGTTAGACTATGAGGGCCACCTGTACTTAAATGAATAATATGGTGTTTAAGCATACATGGTCCTTAATAGTCAAGCACCTATTCACATGATTCATAGTTTCTCAAGGTAATACTTTATCTTTTCAGCATGAAGTAAAAACCAGAAAAAGAAAGATATAAAAGGGGGAATGGGATGTTCTACCCAGACAAGCTATTCAAAAATAAAACAAACAAATAAAGAGATATATTGATTGTTTAAAGGTGTGGTTATGTAATTGTAATTGTGATAGTGCTAGGGAGGATCAGAAGTGTATTCTGCAACAATAGGATTTGGATTACCCCAGATAGAAGTTGTCTTAATGGGTATATATTTAATCTATTTATCCAGGATAGCTTTTTTGAGGAAAAAGTGTGCTTGCTATGTCAATATAGAATGTCATTTTTTAACTTCAAGAGGTGTAACTGGCATCATCTATGCTATCATCATTCTTAAGGAAACTCTTTAAAAAAAAAACATGTTTTGGTATCTAGAGTTAGCCTCAGGACTTCAGAAGGAAATTCTGTTGAAAGATCAATGGAAACAAAGGAAAAGATCTGGATATTGATGCAAGAAAGGTTGAAGGACAACAAGGTGAAGTAAGAGCTCAAGATGGACAGCTTCCTGAAGTTAGTTTCCAAATTAGCTAGTTTTGCCCATGGATCATCTTTAGTTGAAACCTATTTCAGTCAAACAGCTGTTGATGTTGTCAGAACAAGAGAACTCATATTCCTCTAGCACTTTTTTTTCTGAAGCTCTCAAAAGGAGCAATACTATTTCTTGCCTGCCAAATACTTTTTCTGCTGAGAGCCACAAATGCATTTTTGAGCAAAACCTGGTTTAATACTCATTTCATATTCTCAGTATGGCATGTCTAACAAAATGATTTTTAAAATCTATATTAACCTTAGCTTTGTTGTACCACAAATATCCATGTCACCCAAATCTCAGGTTGTATCCTTCTAATTCTTGTATTTCTCAGCGGTACTCTCTCTTTCATACAAACCAAAGCAAACAATAAGCCACAAAATACAGTTTCCAATCAGGGAAATCCAATCCTCCTCTTTGCTTTGCATCTTGTAACACCTTGTACTTAGCTCATGCTTTTCTCCCTCTGCACAAACTAAGATATGTTCCTTTACCACTGTATAAATGGTACATCGATTGTCAAAACAGATGTTGTCTGAAACAAAATCAAATTATGTGCAGGACATTCATCTTAATCCCAGAAATTCTTCCCAGAAATGACAACTGTAGTTTCTCCCATTTTAACCTACTTTTTTTGAACTTCATCCCATGTACTACCATAGTTATTTTGAAATAACATGCAATTCATATTTGTCACAGTGATACTCAAATATTTTAGTTTCTTCTCAATCTTAAAACCTATTTCATACACCAGTTCTGTTTGATCTGTTCTGTTTCTTTATATTATTGCTGTTCTGTTTCTTTATATTATTGCTAATATCTCCATCTTTTGTTTATTAATCTGTCAGCTTGCAAATGCACCAAATTCTTCTAATGTGCCTATTAATGTTTCAATTCCATTTAAATGATCTGCCAAAAACATTACCAAATCATCTGTGAAAGCTCTTAATGTATGAATCTCTCTTTTAATCTGTACTTTTACCCCCCATCTCATCTTATATTATCTTTATATTATATTATCTTTATATTCTATAAAAAGTCCCTACATCTAAAAAACATCCAAATTACCCAGGAGCTTGCTATTCCTGAGACCATCGTCTATGAACTGTCCTTAAATATCACATTTGGGTTCTTACTATGTTACAGAGCCCCTGATTATGACATCGAACACATAAACAAGCTAAATTCATGACAAACATGAGCAACATCCTACCCACACACTTTTATCTTTCTTGGTGATTTCTATCTACCTCATATTAACTGGACCCTTAACAAATGTACAACTGAACTCACATGTGCAACCTTCTACAATGCAGTGACAAATCTGGGACTAGAACAACTAGTAACCAACAACACTAGACTTAACAA
>BHFT01043184.1:0-16221 GCA_004320025.1 Laticauda laticaudata
CACGCGACCTGCCAGCCTCCCTGCCAAACCTTAGCTGTTCTGCCAGCCTGGTTGCCTCCTGCCTTTGCCAAGCGCCTGCCTGCCAGCCTAGCCTGCCAGCCTTTTGGTGCCTGGCCTGCCTGCCTGCAAGCCTCCCTGCCAGCCAGCAACCCCACAAACCATGGCGGAAGAAGAGAAATTCCTCAGCCATTGCTTGCCAGCCCTGGCAAAGAGGGGACAGCAGGCCACCCTCCCGCCCCCTGGCCCTCACTCTGCTTCTGCTGGGGCTTCTGTAGCACGGGCTCGCTCTTTCTGCGGCTGGGGCTTCTGCTGCTATCTGCTTCTGGAGGAGCTGATGATGCATGCTTCTTTTATGGCGGTGGTGGCTTCTGCTCGTGCTTCCTCTGCTGCAGGCTGCTCCTGCCAGTTGGTGCTTCTGCTTGGTGCTTACTCTGCTGAAGCTCTCCTCGTCTTGCTCGGTCCTGCTTGTCCTTGCTCGTGCCTCCTGGGACTTGCTTGTCCTGCTCGTACTGGCTCGTGCTCCTGGTCTTGCTCGTCCTGCTGCGTCCTGCTGTTGCTTCCTTGGTCGCTGCTTCATGCTTCTGGTCCTGCTGGGGCTCCTGGTGCTTACTCTGCTGTGCTGATCCTGGTCTGCTGGTGCCGCTGCTGGCTGCTGCTGATGATGATGATGATTGATTCCTGCTGGTGCTGCTGCTGCCTGATGATGATGATTATGGATTCCTGCTGCGTGATTTTGCTGCTGCTGCTGCTGCTGCTTTGATGATGATGATGATTGATGATTGATGATTCTGCGGTGCTGCTTGCTGCTGGTGGTGTTGAGGAGCAGCCACTACAACCTGGAAGCCCCCCTGATGAGGGCCCATTCTGGTCTTGCCAATAGCGAGGAAGAGGCATATGCTGGGGAACGGGAGAGGAGGCAAGGAACGGTGCCATTGAGGAGGAACACGAGGATGAGGTGCTGGAGTGGCTGAGAGAGAATGGGGGGGGGGGGGGGGGACTTAAAAAAATTCTGTTGCGGAAAAGGGACACCGGCTCTACAGGGACACCAAAAGGAAAGCAGGCGCTTTGCGAGAGAGAAGACGGAGAGTGTGGGCTACACATCGGGATTGTGCCTTCCATCGGCTAGGTGGAAGCAACATGCAACACCTCGGTACAGCAGAGAATCCGCCGGCGGGAGAAACCCCCGGTGACAGCTGTTTTAACCATGGTGGAGCGTTGGAGGACTCCTGGTGCAGTGGAGAAAGGAGATGGCACTCCACCACAGCCCTACCCGCATCCACCCCCAGAATCCACCTCCATTAGAAAAGGCAGAAAGAGCCAGACAGGACCGGATTCACCGAGCTGCTTCACAACCCTTCCAGACCAGAGGAACCGCTCCCACCCAGTCAGGTCGGCTCCTCCACCCCAGGTGATGTCCCTCCCATTCAAGGCTTTCCACGGCCCTCACCTACCCAGGGCTACGGTACCAGAGGTCAGGCAGCACAGGCCAGCAGCCCTTCCCAGTCCCAGGCACCCACACCAGGTCCTCACCCATGACCTGCATACCAGACAGCCCCCTACACTGCTCCTTCCCCCACCCACAGCCAAGCCCAGGCCTCAGTACATCTGTCCTCGTTACTGGGGCTAGATTACCCCATGCGCATGGAGGAAGGAGCTGCTCAACATACATGGGTGCTGGAGCCAGCTGTCCAGGAGCAGTTCCTCAACACCATCCCTGTTGTCCTCTCGGGGCCAGGCACCCCAGTGGGGCTTCAGACCAGGCACTCCAGCACCAAGCCACCTCCACAGCGACCTGGACCCTTCACCCTCAGACTGGGCACACCTCGAGTTGACCGATAGAGTGCCAGAGACTGGGTGGCTACCTGTAAAAGTTTAATTTGGACACTTTGAACTTGGGTCATTTTCTTTTACAGCTTTTTATTTAATAAAGTTATCTTTGCTTCACACACTGCTTCATTATATTTTTAATAAAGTTCATTCGTGGAAACTTTTAGAAATGCGTTTAAGCCTTGCATGCTTGTCGGGAGGGTAAGGATGCATGGGATGAGGCAAGGGATACCTTTGGTGGGGTAACGATCAGCAGTGGGGTGGGCAGGATACCTTTGGGATGGGTAATAATCTCGTGGGATCGCAGAGATACCTTTGGGATGGGTTAAGATAGCTGTGGGCATGGGTGAGATTACTGGGGATAGATAAACCTCCATTGCAAGCATTAGTGGGACTGTTTAGGTCCACCTTCCCAGGTGCCACACCTATGGCCCTTCATTATTCAATAAACAATTCTAGCGATTGATCCACACATTGTCAAACTAAACCACAACTCTTTATTTAAATAGCCCTGCCTCATTGTAGGGCCACTCAAACATACATGGCCCCAATCTCATCCGTGTGATGAGACCAGGCTGAAGGAAAGCATACATTAAGCATACTACATCTGTCTTGCCACTCCACTGCTCCAGCTGGAGGAGTTAGAACCAGATCCCTGTGTTTCAGGAGGTTGCACTATGCTATCTCCCTCTCACGTGAAGCTCTACTGGGGCCTTGCACATCCACAGTAACTCTATCAAGGTTTCACCCTTGGCTCCATGTCCCATTGCCTGTTGGACGTCCACGAGCTCTGTTCTGCAAAACACTGGGCTAGCGGTGTGCGACATGAGATTGTGCAGGATTGCAGCAAGCTTCCACGATTTACTCCTCACAGTCTCTGGGCGATCGCTGCATGGTGGTGAGAATGTACCTGGAACCTGTTTGCCAGGATGCCAAAGGCTGTTCTCCACCACAAGCGTGCCTTGCCGCGTGAGGACAACCGTCTTAGTGAAGATCCGTCTCCTTACACGGGTGAGGAGTGCTGGAATGTAGAGCCTTACATAGAAGGTGTAGGGCTTTTCTGAGGAGAGAGGCGTCATCCACCACGGATGAAGTAGGGCACTATCTTGTGGTGTCGTTGGGCAGGGGGTCTGGATCTGGGAAGGCGCCATGATTGAGGTTGCATATACCAGCCCCTCCTTGAGATGAACTGGCGTTGTATACCTGGCATCTGAGATGAGCCGCTTGCTTGAAGCATCGATGTACATGAAAGCTTAGTATCAGGCATCGACCATGGCGAAAGTGGACGATAGCTGAAGTAAGCCCTTGTAAGTTGAAAATAAGTGGACCACAACTTGGCTGGAGCTTTGCATGGCCAACGTGCTTTCCCATCTATGGCTCCACGAGTTGGTGAAGTTCCACCTCTGACTACCACTGCCTCTGCAACTTTCTTCCATCCCTCTTTATGGAGGGGCACTGGCAGGGCTCCCTCCAGTATATTCTTTCGAGAATGCCTGCACCACCTTCTCTGAGCAGAATCTGTGATAGGGTGTTGTTGTGGCACCCTCCAGGCATACTGCATGCTTCCTGTAGGTGGTCCCTGATGGCCAGGTGGCGCAGACGTCAGTGCCACACTGAGCCCAGGGTCCAGGCGGGGCGGAATTTGGTTGCTCTGCTTGGCAACTGAGGTGTCAAGCCAGCTGCACACAACTTCGTCAAACATGGCTGGAGGCATCCTCATGAAGTTCTGGAATGCCACGAGTGTTCTTCGTTCCTGAGGCTCCACCATCAGCTTGTTTTACAGTCACCGTAGCTGCTGCTCTTTTTCCCGATCCCATCTTCGACCAGGAACGCTTCTTGGCCACCTCCTTTTCTTCCCGTAAAGTAGAGTTCAAGAGGCTTTAGATGGCTTCACACTGTTGCAAGAACGATAGGTGGCTACCAAAGGAGTTTGATTACGATCCAAGGTGGACCATGACTGGATGCTGTGGAAGGAGGCAAGATGGCAGATGAAGGCTGCAGAGGTCTTGCCACAGCTTGGCTGCGTGGGCTAAAGTAGATCCAGGTGAGTTGCCTCCCCCTTTTTATAGGTCATATATAGCGTTTTCCACTATGTGTCCCTTTGCATCCTCTAGGCATCCTCAGACATCACTTAATATCAGAATTTGGTTCCCGTCTGCGAACGTTTTTTACCATTTTAAATGCTTTTCTTTGCATCTGCAACTCTGCTTTCATCTATTCTCTGTCCGTGCTACTAATGCTGCGTTGTCGTTCCGCTTCACTCCCTGCATCCGTTTACCGCTGGAACGGATGCGAGTTGTGGCAGGAATGCACAGCGGATGCCTAGCAGACTTTATAGCGGATCTGTAACGGATGTAGAATCGGATGTTCCTCCTAATGCCTAGCGGATGCAGAACAGACGCATTGGATACATTCGCGCTCAAAAGTTTTGAGCAGCTCAAAACCTTCTGAGCGGATGAAATGTCAATAGACGGATGCTGGACGGATAGAGAGGAAGCAAAACGGAGGCAGTGAGTACAGAACGGAAGCATCGCGTTAACCAACGGATGGCAAGTGTTTTTCCCCATTTTACATCCTCTTTCCATCCGTTTGTGCAGTGTGACATGGGCTTAATGAAGGAAACCTAACCCAGGACTGAACCTTGTGGAACTCCACTGTGTGTCTGGAATCTTTTCATAATCATTAATCCTGCCAATCAGCAGTTTATTTGTTTTTTTAGAGAGAGAAATAATACATTAAATTCAATTTCTTTCCCTATGCAAAACCACTTTAAAATGAATGTTACCTGTTTGCAGCTGTAATTACAAATCCTGATAATTAGATTAGAAGGGATCAAATTATTAAATGCCTTCTTCTGTATATAGATACACAGTCCTTTATATCATATTTTCTTAATACATGCACATATAAACATATTAAAAAATCACATCTTGAAATATGTACTGGAGAAAATGTATACAGATATATCATTTTAGGGAAAGAGATGCATGAAATCTATGTATTTGAGGAAATTGCACCTGAAGATGAATGAACATTTTCTTATTTATTTGCCTTTTATTGGTAAAATGATGCAAAAAGTGGATGGAACAAATTTTATTCTGTAGATGAGGTAAATAAATCTGTAGAAAGTCTGGTCTTTTCTACAAATATTTCTGCTAAAGTTGTCCATGGTCAAGAAATAAAAATGGGCTATGGATAATATAGACAATGATGGAAGGGCAGCATCTGTCCTCTGAAGTTAGCCAAAGAGATGAAATTAAATCTTCATAATGTCACTTTGGACACTATGCATGATGGTGGATGCCCATTGTTCACCAAGCCATAAACAGATTCAGAGCTGTGATGTCAATAGCAATTGATAAACAACACTGTTCAGGAAGTGTTCCATTGCCACAGAACCATCTCCATGTCCCATTCTAACTTTGCCACCAAGACTCCAGTGACATATGTAACTCCAATCTTTTATTTTCAAGTCTTGGAGGAAAAAGGAAAGCAAAATGGATGCAATGCAGAAAATAAGTTATAATTTAATCCTGGCATGTTTTGCTAAATCCACTTCAAGTTCCTTTCAACGGGAAATTAAAGCCCTTGAAAAACTTTAATTGTGCCTAAATGATGTTTGTTTGACACAAATAGCAGCCAATAAACAGAGCCTGCAAAGGTTTATTCAGAGTTGAAGTATAACATTTGCAGAGCAAAGAGACTAGCATTTGAACAATGAGTTGACCTTGGCAAGCAGTGCAAATTTCAAAGACAGTCTAATTCTATTACAAATGATAACTTTCCAAAACAGTTAATTTGATATGAAGAAAATGTTAGACAGAATATGAGGGATCATTCATCTTGTTAAAGAAAACATGCAAAGTCATTTAGTCAGGTAAATATTTTTATTTTTCTTAATTCCAAAAATAAGAGCTATTGGATGAGCAAGTGGAACTAAAATCTAACCAAGAGTTAAAGACGCAAGGAATAGAGATAGATTGGTGCCATATTTAGAAATTCAGACAAGGTACAAAAAGATTTAGAGCGATATGGTTTTTATAAAGACCAACAGGAATTAGACAAAATATTACAGGGGACAGGGGAAAAATGATCACCAAAATGTATTTTAAGATTTAAAATGGAGGATGAAACAGTTAAGGAGACCATGATAACCTAAAATTTTGAATATATCGAATTGGAATATTAGGAAAAATTATGGGAGATAAATTACAAACTAACAATGTCAGCAGCCTGCAAAGGAAACTTGTATAAAATGTTCTATTGCTGGAATTTACCCTTGGCAAGATTGGCTAAAATGTTCCCTAACAGTTGGGCAAAATTCTGGAAATGTGACCATAAACAAGGAACTTTCTTCCATATATGGTGGACCTGCCTCAAAGCTAAGAAATATTGGCTCAAAATTAAGAATTGGCTAGAAGAAATTACAAAATAAAAAATTGAGATTAAACCAGATACATTTTTATTGGGTATATTAGGATATAATATCTGTAAAAAATTCCAATACATAATACTTCATATAATAACCACAGCCAGAATTGCCTTTGTCCAGAACTGGAAACAAGATAATACTCCTTCAGACATAATGATAATAAAAATGGTTTTAGAATATGCAGAGATGGATAGGTTATCGATGGAATTAAGACAGAGAAGAAATGGAGTACTATGAGATTTTGAATTTATGGTACAATTAGTTGTAAGGTAGATGCAAAGCTGATAGATGAAGGGTACATAGGAGCTATAATAAGATGAGATAAATACTGTTTGTAATCTTGTAAATATTTGGTTTTTATTGAATTATGTAATATATAGTAGCAACCTACATAATTAGAAAATATGTTAATGTGAGCAAACATCGATACTGGAATGCTGTAATGATTGGAAATTAGTTTTTATGATGAAAATATGATTAATAAAATGTATTTATAATAAAAAATAAGAAAGATATGTTTTCTGTCATGAATGATGACAGATGTACATCATTGACAGATGACAATAATGTACACATGAAAGACTACTGTACAAGGGAGAGCAAGATAACTGATAGATGTGAGAGTTGAGACAGCACTATTATAACTGGAATTAACATTTATAGTTGGGAAAATGTCAGATCTGGATTTCTGAACTACGGAAACTCATTTTCTCATCACTTACTGTTCATTTCTGTAAGTCTTTTTATCTTTATAGAGAATTATAGATAACTATATCTGCCCATTTGTTACTGATTATTGACACGCTGCCTTGTCTAGTTTCAGGTGATTATCTGGTTCATAATTGCATTTGAACAGTGATCCTACATATTGGTTCAGTACTGCTCCAGTTTTGATAGAAAAAGAAAAACAGAACTGGGTTTCCTCAGCAGATTACAAATGAAAAAAAAAAGGCTTAATTGGTTAGCTATAATTTTAAACCTATCTCATTCATAAGAGAAATTAATCCTAGCCAAACTACACTGTATTGTTCAATAATAAGCATTTACAATTATGTAAAATGTAAAATCAATTGTTTGTGTGTGAGTAGGGATTAAACAGATCCTTCATCAGGATACACAGAACTTGCTACTAGTCAAACATCTCTTAACTGCTCCCATTACAAATAATTAAGAAGTTAATTAAACCTACTTGCAAAATAAATCAAAGTAATAAGTGCACAATTCTGGCAAAACTTATCTTTTGACATCTAGCATTACAAATAAATAGTTATCTTATAACAGGCTTCCTTTATAGTATCACTCCATCTTAATCAATAAATAGGACACACAACAACCAGTATATAGCAGCTAGTATTATTTCTTTGGGTAGTTTATTCACTATATCTACACCTGGCTGGAGATTAATAGTCGGAATTACAATAGCAGCAAAGGGAATGCAGATATAGAGTAGACCAACTCCATCAAAACAAATTAAAAGATATTTCCTCTTTCCCTTCCACTGATTTATTAGAGCTGATAAAATATGCCTATCTGACCAATCTTTGCATTTCCTGGAACTGTCAATCACTTCCTTCTAGCAAGAACTTGCTAAGTTAATCAAAATAAAGTGATTAACATAACACATTCAATAATGTTTGACAGTTTTATGAAAGTGTCATTCACTTTTTAAAGTGCATACTTGTGTAAACTGTCTTCCATATTTCATAGACAAGATCAAATTAGACTAGAGTAGACTAGACTAGACTAGAACAGGGGTATCAAATCACAGACCACAGGCCAGATACCTCATGAGCTCGCCATGCCCACCCCCATTTTAGCGAAGGTGAAAAAAGTCATGATCTGTCATGTGATGACGTGATGCCATGAGTTTGACACCTCTGGAATAGAATAATAGAGTTAGAAGGGACCCTGGAGGTCTTCTGCTTCAACCCCTGCTTAGGCAGGAAATCCTATACCATGTCAGACAAATGGTTGTCCAATCCCTTTTGTAAAACTTCCGGTGTTGGAAAATCCACAGCTTCTGGAGGCACTGTTCCACTGGTTAATTGTTCTGTCAGGAAAATCCTAGGTTCCTTCTTTCCTTGATTAGTTTCCATCCATTGCTTCTTGTCCTGCCTTCAGGTGCTTTGGAGAATAGCTTGACTTCCTCTTCTTTGTGGCAACCCCTGAGATATTGGAACACTGCTATATCACCCCAGTCCTCCTTTTTAGACATACTCAATTCCAGCAACAGTTCTTTATATGTTTTAGCCTCCAGTTCCCTAATCATCTTTGTTGCTCTTCTCTGCACTCTTTCTAGAGTCTCAACATTTTTTTTACATTGTGGTACCAAAACTGGATGCAGCATTCCAAGTATGGCCTTGGAATAGAGTGGTATTTACACTTCATGTGATCTTGATTCTACCCCTCTGTTAATGCAGCCTAGAACTGTGTTGGTTTTTTATAAATAATACATGTATTACAGATCATGATTTTAAAACCTGTCTGATTTTAAAGAAGGACAACTGAAGGAGGCTGAAGGAGATTGGTTTATCTTGAAAAGGCAAGTGGACAAATGGAGCCTTAAAAGTTGCACTTCACCCACAAGAATTTAATTGTGGGCAAATCCGTATCTTTCAATTGCTTTGTACCCGCTTCTAAATCAAATGAAGGAAAGGAAAGAGTCATCTTACCTTAATGCTAAACTTATCAACAAAAGAAAAAAAATAAAAATAATGCACTTAAAAATCAACACAACCTCAAAATTTATAATCAAGCTGCTATTAAAATGTGGAAATTCATTATTTTGACTCAGTAGACCAATGCACCTGCTATAACTCTTGCAACTTCTTACCTTGCCTTTTAAACATTGCTCAACTTAAATAAATTTTCCATTTAGCAATTGGCATGATGCCAAGATTCAGGTGCTTACCTTCACCTCTATCATTTTTAAGTCACTTTGGGAACTTCATTATATATTGGTTACAATGTTTGAATTCCTGAACAGAATTTTTGTTCATCTGGCACACTTGGGTAGTGGGGATGTGCTTCTTTCTGCTGATCACCCAGTCCTTGACCAAGTGGTACCTTGTTCCATCATAGTACCTGAACTGCTATGAGTCCCATAGAACTGCCATGAGTCCTAGGATGCTTCCAGTTNGTTCTATGGAGGTGCTGGGCCAGCAACCCGGTCCTCCTTACTATTCTTCTCTTAAGCTGCTGTGAACCCTTGATTAGACCATGAGGTTGTCATGTATAGTGCATAGCATTTTATGCATGATCTTGATACTTAGTGTCACGCCTTGTGGACTATTGTTCACAATAGCATGTTATATAAAAAAAAAACACACACACAACTTCTGTGAAATAGATTGTCTATGTAAAACTTCTTCTGTAAGTCCCAATATTTGTAACAGAATAAGAAATACTATTATTATATTGCTATGTTTATTTCATGAAAAATGAACCAATGTGTATTTATATCCCTGTGTACCCTAGGGAATTAAGCAGAACCAACCCAAGTTTCCTTTGAAAGCTTTCTTCATTTCCAGATTTAAAACATATTTTTGTAACTGTCAACTATATATTTTCTCCAAGATCATCTCCGGGACTTTGCATTTGTAATATTCAGTTCAGAATTTTTTAAATGTTGCTTTTTTAAAGTTGTTCACTATTTTTATATATTTTTAACAGAAACTGGGACAAATAAATTAACATAACATATATTTCACTAAAACAATTAAATAGATGTTGTAAACTAGTTCATTGGAATAAATGAAATGCAAAATGATTAATTTTCTACAGATAAATAATATTTAGTCATTACATTGGTTTGGTGTAGTGGCCAAGGCACCAGACTAGAAACTTGGAGACCACAATTTATCTTCTAGTCTCACCATAGGCATGAATCGGGTTGGATGACTTTGGGCTAATCAGTTTCTCTCAACCCTAGGAAGGAGGCAATGATAAGCACTTCCGAAGAATCTTGCTTAGAAAACTGTAGGAACTTGTTCAGGCAGTCTCTGAGAATTGGATATGTTTGAAGAGAATAAAAAACATAAATATAAAGCATTATAGAATTCATGTCATGTATATGTAAAAGAATGAGAAGTTCAAATTGTATTTTAGCCTGTTTTCAAGTGTGTAAATCAATAATGATTGATATTGTTATACAATAAGATCCTTAAACTATCTCCATATATAGTGCTATTTATGTATTACCATAACTGTAAATATAGCTTTACACAGTATCTATACAAATACCAGAGAATGTTGTATTGTTGTGTAGAAAATATTCGAAATGACACCTAAAAATGGGTCATGAAATGGTTTTGGAAATCAACAAAGAATGTTTGAAGGACAATGCACCAAGTAAAAAAATTATTCCATTTTATTACTATCACATTGTTCACACAGGTCAAATTCATCTGACAGCAGAATAAAATGAAATTTTATAAGGGATTATGGCAAGTTTTTATATATTAGAAATTCTTTGTACTTTTTGTGAACGTGAAAGCCAAAATTAGATTTCCTCTCTTTCAGGAAGCAGCAGTATGGCAGAAAACTAACAAGTTTTATTAAAAAGTTTTCATGAGCTACAGCTCATTCCACCAGATTCACGAAGCAGTTAAAATGATTTAGGTATCCGTGCACCTCTGAAGTGACTTGTAGTTCATAAAAACTTTTAATAAAACTTAAAGTCAGAAAAGGTGCTATTTATTATGATTCTTGATTATCATGAATTAATATACTGTCCTCTATTAATGTCTTTTTTATAGCTATAACTGATCCTCATTCTTTCATCATTTTATCTGGAAGAAACTGCTTCCTACATCCACACTTGATATTTTTAGATCCATGCTCTTTAAAAAAAAATGTAAATAAATGGTGTATTGAATTTCCCCAAGAATCATAGTTGCTTTATCAAGAACACTTCTTTTTTCTCTTTAATGAGCAAGATTGTCTACATAATTTCTCAAGTCTTGATCATTTGTAGTACAAAACCTCTTATCCTCTAACTCAGTGGTTGCCAACTGGTGGGCCATGGCCCACTGGTGGGCCATAGAGAAATGTCCCCCCAGAGCACCTCCAAAAGCAATTAATGCAGGCTCTGCAGAAACACAAGGCTGCACCACCCCCCATGGCCCACAGGAACCCTCCCCTCCCACTCACTCCTTACCCGGCAAACTTGCCTGCTAAATTGATATTTTTCCTTTTTTTCCCCCGACCATCAGTTGTTCTGCTATGCCGGGAGATTTAGATTAGCTAGGAAGCAGGAAATGGTTGGATTTCTTGCTTTCTAGCTAATCTTTAGATTTTCGGCTCTGATTTTAAGCACACCTCCCTTAGGACTGAAGGTTCTATGATTCAGTGTAGACTCACGACAAGCAAATTTTATGTGACAGACTCAGGTTGCTGATGGCAGATAGATAGATCACTATCTATCACTATTTGAATGAATCTATGCCACACCCACAAATTAGGCCATGCCCACAGAACCGGTTAGTGGTTCCTGGAATTTAAAATTATGAGTTTGGTGGTCCCTGAGGTCCAAAAGCTTAGTGACCCTGCTCTAACTCACAGTTTGAGTCACATATTATTCAGATCATAGAAGGTAATGTACATCCTATTTGTCTCTTCTTTGAACAGGAAATACTAACTGGAAATCAAAAACTTTCATACTTGGAGTTTTGGGAGACTATTATACAGTAAGGCATACCTCAATTTATCTTTAAGAAATAGAGTTTCCTTTGCTATCTACTTAAAAGCATCTCCTCAGCTACTGTTGATACATATATGTGCATGTGCACATGCTATGTATGATGTTTGCATAAAATTTATAGCCATGATATATCATTTAAACCAGGGGTCACCAACCTTTTGGATCACAGGGACCACCAAACTCATAATTTAAAATCCCAAGGACCACTAATACGAATTTTAACTGTCAGTAGCTTGCTAATATTGGTAGGAAAGTTGGTCCCATATTCCAGAACTGCAGTAGTCATAGGATTGGTCCTTTGATCATCCTAGAGCAGCTCCTCCTCCATCCATGGCAGACCCAGGTGGAAGATCAGCTGCTCTGGGATGACCAAAGGGCCAGTCCTGTGACTACCACAGCTCTGGAATATGGGACTGACTTTCCCACCGTCAGCAAGCCACCCCAGGGCAGATTTCCCTCTCCCGCCATTACCTTCCAGTTCCCTCTCCCGTCTTACCTTCCAGTTCCAGCTCACGTGGCTCTACTCAAGGTAAGGTTTGCACTTGGCTGAAAGGTGGGGGTCAGTGGGTGGGCCGGCCATGTGGGCAGCATAGCTTTGTGTTCCCATGCAGCCTGGATTAATTGCTTTGGGGGGAGTGCTTTGGGGGGGGGGACATTTCTCTGGACCATCAAAATTTTCTCACGGACTACCATTGGTACCCACCCCACCAATTGGCGACTACTGATTTAAACTATAGTAAAATGTGCTTTTTCCCCTGCCTATATAACAAGGTGCATTGTATTGATTCAGAATAAATATCATAGAAAGAAATGTATTGCAAATACTTTTATTTCATTAATAGATTAATAGATTATTAATGCTTATTTTTTTTCTAAGCAGGTTACTCCCAATTAAAAGCACACAATTCCAGCAAGTACCTCTTTTTTCGATTTCTAACTTACAGAATCAAACAGCATTACACATATGCAGATGCAATTAGGACTAGGGAGAAATTAGAAAAAAACAAAGCATTTTGCTTAAAATATTTGTGCTTTTCTAAAACCAATTATTCTGGTTCAAAATCTAAAAGATGACTCTAATTACATTCTTTCTTTGAAATATCTCTGCATGTGAAATGTTTGAGATTTCTAATATCACTTTAGGAGGAGACGCTGCAATTTGTTTTAGCAGGGAGTTGTCAATTGCATTTATATTTCATTATCAAAGAGCAGCACAACATGGATGGCTAATTAAATTAATCTGTGAGTTTCCCTTCAAAGTCATGTTATTCAGATCCACAAATATATTCTCACATACAGTATATTTTAAAAAACTGCTTCAGTTGAATTTTCCAAATGTTCTTCAAGGGTAGTCCCATGTAGAACACACTGCAAGTATGAGATGATCAGGATTTGAATAACTGAGCACAGAGAATCATGATCCAAGAAAGGTCGCAACTAGTGCCCAACTTGAAGTTGTGCAAAGCCTCTCTTAGCTACCTGCTCTTTGAGCAGAAGTCGCAAGGCCAGGTCTATCTGGTTTAATTCTATTGTATCCAGAATTAACAATGTCAAAGTCCCAGATCTTGAAACTTCCTGCATCCAAACCAGGGGTGGGATTCAAATTTTTTAACAACTGGTTCTGTGGGTGTGGCTTAGTTCATGGGCATGGCCAACTCAATATCACTTACATTGAGACACACATATCCTTGCCTGGCCTCTCATGATTGTGGGTATGCTGCAACAGTCATAACTGTGAAAAATGGTCATGAGTCACTTTCTTTCAGCGCCATTATAACTTTGAATAGTCACTCCACACAAGCAAAGTACCAGAAAAGAGGGGGGGAAAAACTCCAGAGACGTTCCTGAGACAGGAAGTCTTGTCCTGCCAAGAATGTAATAAGAATTAATGGACAGGCAGTTTCTGTAAGCAACACCAGAATGTTTCCTTCCTGCCTTTCTTACAGGATTAGGCCTTAACAACTGGTTCTAGGGAATAGGTGCAAACCTGTAGAATCCCACCACTGATCCAAACTCATCCATTTTTTCCAGGATTCAGCTGAAGTTTGAATTTCTCCATCCAGAACTTAGAAGAATGTAACCTGTCAATAAAACATGTAACTAACATAGATAGATGAACCTAAAGACCTCATTCAATATGGCATCTATCCAAAACCATAGCTTCTGTCCAAAGTGAACATAAATCCTATTCTATACAAATTATTTTATCATATCCTTATATTGAATTTCCAACATGTGTTTGATTAAGCAGTTTTGGGCATAAAATGCTGTCTATATATGGACTGATTAGACCAATTGTTTTTTCTTTATGTTCTTTATGTGAACGTTTTCATATGCATGTATATGAACATTTTTCAAGGAAGGCAAAGCTGCAAAGCAGGATGTGATAAAAATTTACATGCATTACAGAAGTTATGCATTCAATCATTCAATATGAAATACACACTTTTTTCTTTATTACTTAATGAATATGACAAATACATGTTATAATAAAAAGTTCTTCCAAGAAGAACACACAGCAGCCAGTATAAATGAAAGCTGATCATAACCTATTAATTTCAAGATGCGAATGAGGGAGGCTTGCTGATAAGTGCCTTTTCGAAAACAAACTGGATAGTTTTTTTTCTGTCTTTACATTACATAAGGAAAATATACAGTAACCTGCATACTGCCAATACTTATTTCCAGCTCATGTACAACAACATGCTAGATCCTCCAACAATCTAAATACCTATATAGAATTGTAGTATTTTTTCATGTTGAAAAAAAATGAGGTCCATATATTTGTTTCTATATATATAATACAAAAGTTTGTAGAATTTGTTTTTAAAGCCCATGTCACACTGCACCAACGGATGGAAAGAGGATGTAAAACGGAGAAAAACACTTGCCATCCGTTGGTTTAACGCGATGCTTCCCTTCTGTACTCACTGCCTCCGTTTTGTCCTCTCTATCCGTCCAGCATCCATCTATTGACATTTCATCCGCTCAGAAGTTTTGAGCTGCTCAAAACTTTTGAGCGGAAAATGTATCCAATGTGTCCGTTCTGCATCCGCTAGGCATGATGGGGGACATCCGTTCTATATCCGTTACACATCCACTATATCCGCTAGGCATCCGCCTGCGCATCCACGCAACTCGCATCCGCTCGGACGCAGGGAGAAGCAGAACGGACACAGAATGGATGCAGAACGGATGCAGCACGGAAACAAAGCGTTTAAAATGGGAAAAAAACGTTCCAGAGGGGACCAATCTCGGATATTAAGGATGTTCTACAGGAATGCCTAGAGGATGCCTAAGGATGCTAGAGATGCCAGAGAATGCAAAGGGACACCTATACTGCCTATAAAAAGGCGGAGCAACTCGTCTGCATCTCACTTTCAGACCACAGCCCAGCTGTGCAACCTCTGCAGCCTTCATCTTGACTCTTCCTCTTCCACAGCATCCAGTCATGCTCAACCGTGGATCGTAACACAGTCCTTTTGGTAGCCACCATCCTTCTGCAACAGTGCAAAGACATCTACAGGCTCTTTCACCTGTTCTATACGGGAAGAAAAGGAGGTGGCCAAGAAGCGTCTGGGTCCAAAGATGGATCGGGAAGAGCAGAGTACGGGCTGTACAAACAAGCTGATGGTGGAGCTCAGGAACGAAGACACTCGGGCATTCCAGAACTTTCATGAGATGCCTCCAGCCATGTTTGACGAAGTTTGGCAGCGCCTGACACCCAGGTTGACCAAGGCAAAACACCAACTTCCAGCCCAGCCTGGACCCTGGGCTCAAGGTGGCACTGACTCTGCGCCACCTGCCTCAGGGGACACCTACCAGGAGCATGCAGTACGGCTGAGGGTGCCACACAACACATCAGCAATTGTGGTCAGAGAAGTGTTGCAGGCCATCATCGAATAATACATGCAGGAGCTCGTCCAGTGCCCCTCCACTGATGAAGGATGAAAAAGTTGCAGAGCAGTGGTATCAGAGGTGGAACTTCCCCCACGACCGTGTTGAGCCATAGAGGGGAAGCACGGGCCTGCAAGGCACCACCAAGTCGGGCTGCACTTCTTTCAACTACAAGGGCTTTTTCAGCATTGTCCTCTTTGCCATTGGTCGATGCTGAACTACAAGTTCATGTACATCGATGCTTCAGGCAGCAGCTCATGTTCCAGATGCCCAGGTAACACAACGCCAGTGACCTCAAGGAGGGGCTGGAACGCAACCTCATCATGGGCTTTCAAAGATTCACAAGCAAAGATGTGCCTACTCA
>BHFT01043185.1:0-75640 GCA_004320025.1 Laticauda laticaudata
TGTCCGTCGGCCAGTGGGACCTGGCCTTTATGGTCCATGGATACAGTGAAGCTAGAGTTAAATTATCTTCACAAAATGGCCTGATCTTGCCAAAACAATAGTTACATTTGGCTGTAATTTTTTTCATACTGATGTCTGTATATGCATAGATTTTGAGTATATCAAAAACATGAGACATTAAATTTAGAACAGCAAAAATACAATGCACAATTTTACACAGTTTGCAAATCAGTTTATGGAGTTTACTAGAGCACAACTGAATACAGACAATTTCTTTCATGGCCAGTCTATTTCAATAAATTTGTCCATCAGTGGTTATCGGTTGTAGTGATTATATGATAATCCCAAAGACTCTCTGAGACATAAACATGTGGAAAATATGAGGTTTTCAGGAGACTAGTGGGATTTTTAGAACCATGATCTACTTAACCCTTGTGAGAAGAGAGATTCTGGTTTAAAGGGGATTGGGCAAGTTGGTATCCTACACATAATTTGATCCCTTTACTTGCTGTCTCTTGATCATACAGACCAAGGTTTATAGGAATTGAAACTATCTGAAGGGCACCCAGTTGATTATTCCAAGAGGATCTATCTTGATCTGATTTTCAGAATGATGTTCGTATGATGATGAAATGCCTGGAAGGGAGAATCAATCTCAGTAAATTGTAAATTATTGAAGCATGGAACACAGCAATTTTATAAATATGCTTTCTCAGTGAATGAATGAATGAATTGACAGCAGATGGCTTCGCTTGATTTGAATTCAGTTTGATATATTTTGTATACAATGAATGGCAGTGTTGTTGATAAACAGAAAGGCATTGTGTAGGAACTCCTGAAGTAAATACTTTCATTTCAGAATTTTTCTTCCTTTGGTTATTCTAAAACAAAAGAAGAGAGCCTTACAGATTCCTCTCTACACTGTGCTTTTTACACTGTTGAGGATAAAGGCGGGCAGCCTTGTAATCAGTTCTCATGAAGGTTTCCTAAGCTGGAACAAAACCAGATTCCATATTTGAAATGGGTCTGAAGTAGCAATATTTAGTTGCAGACCAGATGATTTGCTCTGGATAGTTTGCATCTTTGTCCAGAAAAATGTTCAAGCTTCTATCTGATTTCAGGTACTAGTAGAAGCAATCAACCACTATTTATCACCTGTGACAGGTTTATTGGGAAAAAAGAAACTGCAGATTCATCCAAATAAACAAAAAAACAAATACTTTTGATGGATGAGTAATTTGACTCAGGTATGGTTATGCAGCCTGTCATGGATGAGGCTGCAGTCCTATTGGAAGTTTATGTTAACAATTTGGGAATGCAAATTGCTTCTTCTGGATGACAAGAACAATAAAAACAAAGCTTTTTCCAGCTTTTGTTGGGCTTCTATTAATAACTAATATATCTAGATCTTATCTCCATCTATGCCTTAGTTGTTTCAAGAATAGAACATGGAATAATAGAGTTGGAAGGGACCTTGGAGGTCTTCTAGTCCAACCACTAAATTACTATAATCATACTACAGCATTTAAAAATGGCCTTGTCTTTACAAGCTTCCAGAAACTTCCACAAATGCAAATAATTACAGGATACTGTCTAGGCACATATACCTGACTATCTCACAACTATTTTGTGGACTATAAATTTGTTTCACTTTTTCTGTCCTCATCTTAAATGGTTGGCATTAACATGTAAAGCTTCCATTATGTATGGTATAAACCAGGGCTGTCAAACTTCCAGCCAAACGGGCCGGATGCATCACGCACTGGTCACACCCACGCCCAGTTTAGTGGAGGGGGGGAAAGGTCCAGATATGTCACGTGATGCTGCAGTGACGACGTGAGTTTGACACCCCAGATCTACACAACTCAAAGAAGGTCTTTCTTCTCTTCTTCCATCATTATCCAGAGCTCTACTTCTTGTCTTACAATTTAGGCTACATTCATGCAATACTTTTATCCAAGTCAGATTAAAAAATGTATGTATTTGTACAACATGTGCTTAATTGCTGGTAACTTCTATTAGCCCCATTAGGAGAATGTTTATGTGGACCTGGCTTAGAATCTGGGGTATACCCAGCTTGTTTGGTTATTTGGCAGTGCAATAAATTGTGCAAATCCAGAAAAATGATTTAATTCGGTAAGCAGATTCAGTATGCTGGGTGAATGCAGACCCTATGAATTATAGTGGACAGCTTCTGACAGTCAGTGTTAAATGGTTGGCAAAATGATTACTTAAAATTTCCTTTGGGTGAATATCTTCCTAATGTGTTTTAATTTTTTTTTTCTTTTTCAACTTTAGTCTCTAGAAATTATTGCTAGTGCAATTTTTGTAAGTTAGGATTATATTTCTCTTATTATTAGAATAATGCTTATATAAATGAGTTTTAAACATGTTAATGTACCTGAATTCTTCTGGAAATAAGATGGGATGTAAAGTATTTAAAACAGGGGTCCTCAAACTTGGCAACTTTAAGACTTGTGGACTTCAGTTCTGGGAGTTGAAGTCTACAAGTCTTAAAGTTGCCAAGTTTGGAGATCTCTGATTTAAAACAAATAAATAGGTGAAGAAGTTATTGCTTGTAACTCCATACTATTTTACAGGGGGGCTACTAGAGGTAGTAATCAGCAGGTTCTGACCAGTTCTGGAGAACTGGTAGTGGAAATTTTGAGTAGTTCAGAGAACGCGCAAACACCACCTCTAACTGGAGATTATACAGTATTCTTCCCCTTCCATGGCCACAGAACCAGTAGTAAAAAAAAATGGAATCCCACCACTGGGGGCAGTGACTCAGTGGTTAAAGACACTGAGCTGGTCACCTGGAAGGATGAGAGCCTAGGTTCAAGACTTGAGTGTTGTGCAATGGGGTGAGATCCCATTGCTTGCCCCAGGTCCTATCCACCTAGCAATTCAAAAGCATGCAAATGTGAGAAGTTACCACTTAGGTGGAAAGGTAACAGCTTTCCATGTGCCTCGGTATATGGTCATGCTGGTCATATGACCACATAAATGTCAATGCTGGCTCCCTCAACTAAGAAATGGAGATGAACACTTCCCTTAGAGTCTGAATTGACTGGACAGGGAAAACCCTTACCTTTACCATTTTACTGGAGTCCATAAATAGTGATTATATGTTCTCAATTTGTTTGGTTTTGTCCTGAAGATAGCGGAACATATACCACATGCTATCCATTTGCCTAAATTCAACACCTTCCCGTTTAAAGTGTACATATGTGGGAATTGCTATTTTCCAGGTAGTAGCATTGAACTCTCTCTATATTTTGTAGCAACCAAACTCCTTATAAGCATTAGGATGTGCTTAAGTAATAAATTGTTCCAGTGCTTGGAGTCTGATCTTCTGTATAGTCATTGCATCAATAATCCAAACCCTTTAGGGATAGACAATTTACCTCTGCCTTCCATAAGCACACAACAAGTGCTAATGAGTCTTAGTTGCTGAAGGCAACTTGTACAGTCCAGTTCCCCTGAGTATGTCATTAGTTAAGCTAGATGGCAACTGTACTTATCTCTGTGTCTCCCACTGAAATGGAAGACAGCCACAGGAAAGGAGAGATGATAAGTAATATATGAGGTCATATTGTGAGTGGGAAGCAATTGCTGGCAACAGCTAGGGCAATACTGATATTTTAGTATCAGGAGATCAGCAAGGATAGTGTTGTGTCATTCAAAAATGGCACCTATATAAATGTTCACTATTCACTTGGAATATCTATTCTTTAGATATTATCATTGTGCTCTGCCTAGAATTTGATCTAGTGATAAATGTAATGACTGGAAATAAAAGAGAGGTGTCACATTCTAGGCCTCCTTGAAGTAGGCATATTATATAGAGAATATGTCCTTGCAAAGCCCTCTGAAAAACCTGGGTATTTTCCACTTAGGCTGATTTTGCTTTCTGTTGATTGTCAATGAACTAATCCTGTCTCTGCTTTCTAGGTCATCACTGAAATTACATGATTGTTTTTTCTCTTTTGCAGAGGAGGTGGCTGAAGGGAAGAATGCCATCCTTCTGGGGATGAGTCAGTGGAATTCCAATGACTTGGTGGAGCAGATCGAGACAATTGGAAAGCTGGATGAAAATCAAGGTACAATTTTGGTTTAACCTATGTCCAAATGAATGAGTGCTATCTGATTTTATTATGTAGTGTGGCAAAATTTGGGACTGATATATAGCAATAGCATTTAGACTTAATACCGCTTCACAGTGCTTTACAGCCCTCTCTAAGCAGTTTACAGAGTCAGCATATATTGCCCCCAACAATCTGGGGTCCTCATTTTATCAACCTTGGAAGAATGGAAGGCTGAGTCAACCCTGAGCTGGGCAGAATTGAACTCCTGGCAGCGAGCAGTGAGCACTGAGTTAACTGCATTCTAACCACTGCACCCCCACAGCTCTTATATACCAATCTTGTCCACAGCCTCTGATCTGATAGCATATATCACTTGGCAGGAATATTTTTGATGGCCTTCTAAAAAGGATAGGACAACCTTACAGAGAAAAAAATTCAGCTGTGGACTATCCTTTCTTCCATGGAACTATTAACAGGCTTCTATTCTAAGGAACCAGTCCATATACACGCTAGGAGAAGAAATGGGTAGCTCTGACATGCCTTTCCACATATTTTCAGTGAGACTTCATATTCATGTATATATTATATTATATTGTCAATAGGCACTGCTTACCCTAAGGCTGAAGAGAACTGGGAAAAGGAAGGGGATCAACTTACATTTCTGATTTAAATGAGGTTTAGAAACAGATTGGTCATTTATGGAGAAAGTGTTCAGTCCTGCCCAAAATGCATATCAGTATATCAAGGGAAAACAAGACAAGACACCAACTGAAATAATTCCTTTGATACTCTTCCATTTTCTCGAATTGCATTATATATAGCTAGTCCAGCACTGAGGTCAGCAAAATAAATAAGTGTGTCCTTGTGATTTGCAGTTATTGAAGACATTCAGAAGCAGTTCTCTTGTGCACAATCATAGCGAATGTTGTTGCTGAATGAATGGCTCAGTTAGGTGGGGATGAGATTCTCATAGATCAGGCCTCAGATTTCCACTGTTTTTTTTTAAGAATTTGTATACAGTCTTGGGGATATCTGAGGTGAGTCCTTCTCCATGTCACCCTGAAACAGATAGATCAATTGTGAGATTAACTGGCTGTTTATCTGTGCAAAGAAAGTAGTTTTGTGTTCATTTTGCTGATAAGAAGTTGAAAGTAGGTTTTAGTTTAAATTTTAGTAGAAAATAGTGTTCAGAGGAGAAAGAGGCTGAAGGCAGTAAAGGAAAAACTCTTGAAAACAGCATGACTATCAGAAGAAGCAGCTTAGAAATGTAGATAGATAAATAGATAGAATTCTTTATTGGCCAAGTGTGATTAGACACACAAGGAATTTGTCTTGGTGCAAATGCTTTCAGTGTACATAAAAGATACATTCATCAAGAATCATCAGGTACAACACTTCATAATAGTCATAGGGTACAATAAGCAATCAAATCATATTAGGAAACAGTCAATGAAAATCGTTAGGATACAAGCAACAAGGTTACAGTCATACGGTCATAAGTGGGAGGAGAAGGGAGGATTAATAGTAATAGTAATGCAGACTTAGTAAATAGTTTGACAATGTTGAGGAAATTATTTGTTTAGCAGAGTGATGCCATTTGGGAAAAAACTGTCCTTGTGTCTAATTGTTCTGGTGTGCAGTGCTCTATAGCATCGTTTTGAGAGTAGGAGTTGAAACAGTTTATGTCTGGGATGTGAGGGGTCTGTAGATATTTTCACAGCTCTCTTTTTGACTCATGCAGTATACAGGTCCTCGATTGAAGGCAGGTTGGTAGTAATTGTTTTTTCTGAAGTCCCAATTAATCTCTGGAGTCTCTGTCTGTCTTGTTGGGTTGCAGAACCAAACCAGATAGTTATGTGCAGATGACAGACTCAATAGTTCCTCTGTAGAATGTATGTATGTATGACTGGCAGCTGCAATGACTAACTTTGAATTAGATGGTTGCAGTTGTTGGTTTCAAACCAAAAGGGAATCTAGTAGTTTAAAATGAAATAGACAGTGTTGCAGTGCTGAATCTCATTTGTTCACAATTTATACAAAATCCATAAGCATTCAAGGACACAATCTGAGGAAAGAGCACTAAAGAATAAGAGAACTGGCATGGGACCTTATCTATTAATTGCAAAGGAACCATGAGGTAAGTTTGAAAATGAAGAAGAAGAAAACAAAGAAATGTTTTTGTCATAGGATCAGATGCTAGCTAGATCAAGGTCTGTTTTCAGTTCATATAATTAAATCAGCAAAAGAGGAAATCTTGCCACCAATGCCCATAAGCACTTTCTTGATTCTAGAATTAAGAAGAGAAGGTGAGTGCAGAACTAAATCAACTATATGGCAAGTTTGTATAATTTGCACATTGACTAGAGCTGAAAGTTGGAATTCAGAAAAAAATATTCTGAGATTTGACCTTTTGAAATTCTGTCCCATCGGAGAAAGGGACGCATGCTATGTCTGGAGATTTTCACAGTTTGCTGCCAATCAGTCATAAAGATATAAACCAACTTCCTTAATTGTTCCACTTCAGACTGTGTGCCTTTTGCTAATAATTCTGAAAATATCACCTGACTGGTATTTTTATGGTCTAGAGGAGGGATGTCAAATTCATATCATCATGGCGACATCACTTGACATATCGGGACTTTTTCCCCCTTTGCTAAACTGGGCATGGGCATGGCCAGTGTGTTTGACAGCCCTGGTCTAGAGCTTATATCTCTGGCTCAATAAGTTGTACTTGTGCTTTTTTATCATTAGTTTAAATAAAAAGAGGAAAAACATGTTTTGCACTGTCTTTCAGTCAAATTCTCTGAATCTTTAAACATACCTTGTTCAATTTTTCTAAGTAATATTTTAGTTAATTAAAAATATGAGTTTTAGAAAAAGAAATTGAGAAAAAATATCCAGGATAGTAGGAATATATATTTTTTGTCTGAATTCACATATTTTAAAACTATTTACTTCCTTAAGTTGTTCCATTTTTCATCTGTTCAGATTTTCCAGTCTCTGTAAATCTGTAGAAATGTGTGCATTCCCACTAAATATATTTGAAGTAGCTATGAGTAGGATGAGGAAAAGTTCAGTTGGCTTGTGCAATTGTTTACACACACACACATTAAATCGTTGGAAGAATGAATTTACCTTCTGAACTTTTATCAGATAAATGTTATTGCTCTGTTTATAAGTAGACTGGTATATATTTCCATAACTGGTAATTTTACAATATAAAATATAATTGTATTTTTTTAATTAAACAAAACTACAAAGAAAAAGAAAATGCAAAACTTTTGAATATTTTTAATAGAAATTGGGGCCACCAATCTTTGTTCAAGAACCTTGCTTTTAGTTTTTCCTGAACTGAAGCAACATGACAAATTAAATCAGGTCTTGTAAACAGCTAAGTTCTCTATTTCAAAGCACTAGGGAAGTAAACAACATGCTTTGGTGATTCAGTGGTGCTTAAAAAATTGGGAAATTGCTTTGGTTAAAAAGTTCACACAATCCCAAATTGCTATGAAAATACCCACAGTTAGATTTATTCAAATATACTATTTTCCAGCTAAATGAATCTTTATTCTAACAAGTTATCCTTGTCTGTGCAAAGATTGTGAATAAAATACTTATTTTATTCTGTATTTTTTTCTGAGTCCGTATTTTTTTTAATTTTTTTATCATTTGATTTCTAATTTATCAGTTTTTGTCTTGGTGGTTTATTTAATTGGTTTTTTAAAAAGTTGATATTCTGTGCACAAATAGATCTTTGCATTTTTTTTATACACCACTGATAAGCTGAGTGATGCAGTGGCCAATACCCAAACAGTGTTTCAAAGACAGCCAAATAGATAATTAGTGGGTGAGGTTTGAGGGACTGCAACTTGTTTTACAGCTGCTCTTGACAGTGATATGAAGGGCTGCCTTGTGTTGCCTGCTAATTTATATCAGTCAACAGCCAGGGATTCAGGGGGAGTTGAAAGAGATGCTGTCTGCATTCTGAGCACCTCTCCTCTTGACAGTGAGTAGGAAAATACATTTAATCTGGTAGTGAGCTGAACCATTCTATGGGAAATGAGGAGACAGTTCTGAAAGGAGATTTTACATCTTATTTCTCTGAGGAATCGTATAATTTCAATATACGTTCCATGGGACATTAAAATAAATATTTTAAATTGATTTTTAATATTGTATTTCATAAATCTTGTGTTGTATTTGATTTATCAAAGTTTAACTGGAATTGACAGAACTGGCTCATCCTTTCAGGGAATGGCAATATGTTAAAATATAGTCAGCTTCAGTTTTATTGATCTGCTTGTGACCCATAAATTTTCCTTTCCAATTTTCTGTGTCCATAAGAGTTAGTTTGGTGCAGTGTTAATGCACTAGAGTAAAACTAGGAGATGGTGAATTATAGTTCTGCCTTGGGCATAAAATCAGCTGGCTGACCTTGAACCAGTCACTTTCTCATCCATAAGAATAATGCACGGACAAACCACTGGTGAAAATCTTGACAAGAAAACTACAGACACTTGCCCAGACATTTGCCAGGAATTAAGGTGATATCAAGGCTTAAAGTAATATTGAAGATGGAGTTACTTTAATGGAGAACTCTGCTTGCTAGCTACAAATTCTGGAAAGAAAGATAATAGGAAGAGCAGAAGGGTAAGATTAACAAAGGTACTTAGAGCTTTAAAGATTGTCATATATTTTCGGGACAAAATACTTTGTTAAAAGTAATAAAATATTTATGATTAGAATAGTACCAGGATTGTTGATTTAATGCTAGCTGTATGCATAGTTAAGAACATATGCAGTGCCTTTGCCTGATCAGACTTCAGGCCAGTCTGGCCAGAATCCTGGGATTAATCCACCAGTCTTTTTTCACAGTGGCCAACCAATTGCAGAAGGAAATGACTAGTTTCCAGAAGATGGCCTTCTAAGGCTGTTACACTGTTATCAAGGCTAATAGCATAGAGTCAACACAGAGTGTAAAGATTATATTTATCCAGCTCCTCACCAGTAATCAAAAATGCAAAGTTCTTGCTTTTCTATATTCATTTCAGCAGTAGAATAATATTTCTGTTGCTTTATCCAGAGTGTCAAACTGGCAGCCCGTGTACCAGATGCATCACACGCAAGCCATGCCCACTCCAGTTCCGCAAAGGCAAAAAACATTGTGATACATCATGTGACGCAATTGAGTTTGACATTCATGCTTTTGATTCTTTGTTGGACAGAGAGGGACCTTGGACAGCTCCCTTGCTTCTCCCCACCTGAAGAACTAAATTCTGTCATTTTCTGTTGGATAATTGATTAGTATAATTTGTCCAATATTGTGCTGCACATCTATGCAGAGAACTGGATTTAATACCAACATTTCTTTCAGAGTATATAAAGGCACATGTGTAGCTCTTGTTGGGCATACCTTAAAACAATGGTACTTTTCCCTGGTTATGTGATTCCTGCTGTGGAATCCTGGGATTAGTTTAGTTTCTCATGAGATCCCAGGAAAAGACATTCTTGCCTTTCAGATCAAGATCTCTGCACAGTTCTAGTATTTATTCTGAGAACCAATCCATATGTATAGTTTGATCTCTTGAAGGTGGGAAGCGCCTTTGTGTGAATATACATGAAAAACAACTTAAGAGGTCTACATGCTTCATTAGGAAGTGGACAGCATACATATAATTCTTTCACATGAAGGTATTTTCAGAGCAATAAACCAAAATTGATCATATGGATGAGTGACTATTGTGAATTGAAGAGGTACAAATAACACATATTAAAATCTAGGTTTGGAGAGACTATCTTGATAACCATACATGACCACAGTATGTATGGATTCCAGCTACATCTAGAAGGACAGTGAGAAAACTAGTATTAATAATGAGAGATCTTGAAGCCAATCCATTAAAAAGTAGTGCTGGATTTGTAGCCAATGAGATTGCGAGAAAGATTGAACTTTTTTATGCAAAACATGGAGCATATTAATTTCCTATTGCTGCATTTCCCATTCTTGCAGAAGCCAAGACTAGAACCAATGAATAAAAGCTGTAAACTTTTAAAAGTACTTGCTAACAGTATTTATTCGACAATGGATCAATTTAACAATTGGAAAAAACACTGTTTTCTCAGTGGAGACTTTTAAGAAAATATTTGCCGAAAGTGGGCCCTATATCTTTTAATTCTGTCCATCACAACTGGCTGAGTTGCTGCTAGGAATTACTGCTTATTTCATAGGTTGTTCACCAATTAGTTGTTAGGAAACAGTTTTTTTCAGTCAAATTACTACATTTTTTGACTGCATTAACATGATTAGCTAGAAGTGGAATTTTCATGTTACAAGGTTATATATTTCCCACATACTGAAAATAATGAAGGACATCTGGTCTCATAGTATGTGAGCTTTGTCCAAAAAGCTGGTTGGTTATTTTGGTCAATCTGAACTTGAAAGACCAATTACTGATGATTTCTGCATTTAATAGTCTTTGCATTTATGCTGCTTTGAGTTACTGCTCAGTCATTCTAAAGAATTACAAGCCATGATAACCCATTTTAAAATATTGTTTCTTAGAAGATTAAAATATGAGCAGCTAGAAATTCAGCAAAATCCATTCTAGTGCAATTTACAGGTAGGAGTGAGAGCGAATCTGTCAGGCATCCTGGTGATGATGTAGTTTTCACAGATAACTAAATTAATCCCTCTTGGAAACCTCCATATTTTCCCAGCTTGCTGCAGTTGCCACAAATACTTACTTACACTGAAAACTTTTTTAATCCCCTGAACAAAATTAATTTGTTTTAGTGTTCAATCTGCTTTTCAATTTGAATATTTGTGTTTTCATGGAATCTTCTGGTTGGCAACTCAGTATTTGCATTGTAGTTTTTTTAATTGTCATTTGAAAAAAAAATGGAACCTTTCTAAATTAATGGACCAAAATATTTCATCTGGCAAACAAATAGAGTAGAGTAGCGCACTCAACAATATTTGTATATTTTGACAGAGGAGAGCATGGTTGCAATATTAATGCATGGTTAAACTAGGGAGTTTGCTTCCAATATGTGGATGCTGGTACCAATTCTGATTATTTTAAAGGAGGACTAAACAAAGACATGGAGGATTGTACTATCAGTGCTCAGAAATCTTCATGACTAAATCAGAACTAGCATATCTTAAGTAATAACTGCTGGGATACAACAGTGAATAGCACTAGATTTTTTTTTCTCCTATAAATATTTGGGAGCTTCTCTGAATATATTGGGTTGACACTAACAGGATACAGACGGAATAGATGGATTGTTGGAGAAATCTGAATAGTGGTACTATTCCAGATATTAATTACAGCTTTTAGAAATCTGGAAAATGAAACAATATGTTCTATGATTCACATTTTATATTTTACAACAATATTTTTCTATTTGATAGCAATATATTATTATGGTGAGATGTTTTGATAAGCAATGATTTCTATATGCTTATATAGAAATACATATATTAGATATTTTATATGAGTACATTTGGAATTCCCACCCCTCCCTTTTTTTCCAGGTTTGGTTTGGGGGTTGTTTTGTAATTTATTGTGTTTGAATTTCATTGTTTCATTTCTGTATTTGCACACTCTGTTTATTTTTGTAGTCTTGCTATAAAAAAAACCCAAGAAATTTGGGGAAATATACGTGCTCCTAATTCACATAATTTATAAATTGGTGTTTAGTGATATGCTGTTTCTGTACTGAGAGGTGCCATTGTGACTAATATCATTCATCATCCTATTTTCTGTGTATTTGTTTTTTAAAGATCTAGTAGCCAACAATTGGTGTTTTGTGTTTGAATTATATTTAATTAGACATGCTGGGAAGCAATTCTTCTTCCTGTTAGTTCAGATATCATAGCTGATTCCAACAAGATCTATAAAGCATCCTGAATTCTAACATCAGGAGAGAAGAAGCAGAAATATTTTCTTGTGCTTGCCTTGGTTCACCTATTGTAGTTTAAAACCTAGTGTATACCTACCTGTAAAACCTATTGTAGTTTTGTCAGCAAAGTAAACATAATTTTAAAGTCATTATCCATATATTGATGCAGCTGAAAGGAAGCAGAAATGGAGGACAAATAGATGAAATTAGAGGAAGCGGCAATGATCCATCTTTAATGTAAGCTCAATGGATGAATTTGGGTCTTGGGGTTGGGTACTGATGGGTGGTACAACAATTGAAGAAGTCTATAGAAAACATAGATACTTATGAATAAAATTTAACATCTCTATTCCTGTCTTTGACAGGTGAAGACCCCGCTTTTTGCTCATCTGGTGTTCTACAAGAAAAACAACGTAAGTCCTGGAGCTTTTAAAATGTACTTCCATATTTAAGGTTTATTGTACTGTCTAAAAGTACAAACAATAGGTAACTTTAACCTATTAAAATATATTGCCCCCTTGTATGGCTTTTTTTATTTTGAACAAAACTTACTGGATCTCAATCCTTTTCTAGTTTGAAATACTTTTGTGATCACTTGCTAATAGGAAGCATATGCCAGCAGCCATGCATAAGTTTATTTCTCTGTAACAGATTTGTTATTATAAACAGCAAGCAACAGTGCAACAGATGGCAGAAAACTGACAACTTTTTATGGGAACGTGAAAATGGGAAATGTCTCTTTTCCTTCTCTCCTTTTACTGAGATGGCACTTTCTCAGATGCTGGCATTTAAAAAAAACAGATCTGAAAAAGATTATTCAGGTGTTGAGGCCCAATTTTTCGTTCCCATGTGAGTCTGAATGTACTTAGTTGCTCTGATCAAATACTGCATCTTGGCAAATTATTCAGGGATGAAAGATAAGCACATCTATCATTTTCCAGAACTACTTACGGACTCTGCCATTCTGCAATCTTTTACAGTAGGCAGCATAATCTTTCTCGGCCATTATTTCTAGCTTCTTCTTCTTCTTCTTCTTCTTCTTCTTCTTCTTCTTCTTCTTCTTCTTCTTCTTCTTCTTCTTCTTCTTCCTCCTCCTCCTCCTCCTTCTCCTTCTCCTTCTCTTCTTCTTCTTCTTCTTCCTGTTAGTCTCAAAGTCATGTCTGACCCATCATGACCCCATGGACAACATTCCTCCAGACCTTCCTGTCCTCTACCATCTCCCGGAGTCCATTTAAGCTCACACCTACTGCTTCAGTGACTCCATCCAGCCACTTCATTCTCTGTTATCCCCTTCTTCCTTTGCTCTCAATCTTTCCCAGCATTAGGCTCTTCTCCAGTGAGTCCTTCCTTCTCATTAGGTGGCCAAAGTACTTGAGTTTCATCTTCAGGATCTGGCCTTCTAAAGAGCAGTCAGGGTTGGATCTCCTTTAGGAATGACCAGTTTAATTGCCTTGCAGTCCAAGGGACTTGCCGTAGTCTTCTCCAGCACCATTTGGCATACAGGAGCTAGAAATAGCTCCTGTATGTATGCCAAATGTAAGCAAGGATAGCAAATGATCTTTATCTTTCTCAGGTGCAATGAATGACGGAACTTACATATTGCATTAAAGTATAGCTTGTTTGAGTGAAGTACAATTGGTTGTCTTCATACAAAATAACCCCTCGCACATATGTGCTAGTTGTTTCTGGCTCCAGAATGCAGTGCTCATTTCCATTACAAAGCTGAAGAGCCAGCACTGTCTGAAGATGTCTCCATGCTCATGTGGCAGGCATGACTAAACGCCGAAGACTCACAGGACGCTGTTACCTTCCCACCAAAGTGGTCCCTATTGTTCTACTTGCATTTTTACATGCTTTCGTTGACGATCCAACCGTCTTCGACCCTGTTCATTGTCCTCGAGTGAGGCAAACGTGGTGCTAGGGATTCAAACCACCACTACTGACCTTTCTGATTGACAAGCTTAGCGTCTTAGCCACTGAGCCACCACATCCCGTGTAATCTATGCTATTATATCTTGCTTATTATATTGCATGAATCAGGCCAGATATATTTCTGAAATCTGACCCATATCCTTCTCTAAAGAAGAACCCACCTTATTTTTGCTTTTTTTCACATGTCCTCAGTGGAGGCAGCCAAGTTCATCTATCAAGACACATAGCTACACATCCTCTGAAATTTTAGTTTTTGTTGCACAATCATATTTATTGAACTTTGGGAGAAAGACATTGTAGAAACATATGTTTCAAAGAAGCATTAAAATGTTCTCCATCTCATGGCAAATCCTTTCTGTATTAGTAACTGCCATGCCAAGGACTATCTGAGTTGCTTTGTTTATTTATTAAATTTGTATGCTACCCATCTCACAAGAGGCAATGCTTACAGGCATGTATGCTTTAAGGAAAATATGTAGAAAACACAATCTAAGCTTGTGCATATCTCAAGAAAAACAGGCTATTTTTTGTTCACAGTGCCTCCTGTATCGAAAAAAGCAATCTTCTGATCTCCAGCAATTGTGTTCAAAAGCTCATCTAGCTGAATGTTTGATTGACATAAGCAAAACGGAGAGGAACTGCCTCCTGAGAATTCTCTAGAAAACATTCCACTCTGTAATTGGGGTATGATATGATCTGGAATGAAATCAGTTCAAATCTCTTAAACAGAAATCCTATCACTCCAGCATTCTCTAATAACTGATTTTCAAACAGGAGGGACAGTTCGCAAAATGTAATTTGTGCTTCAAAGCAGACAATAAAATGTCCCAGCCTCAATCCCTTGGGCCTACTAAAACTAGTTTTTCAAATACATATCTTCAGATTGCAAGTTATTTTTGCTATGAAATATAGTGAGCCAAGAGTTCCTTTAATTAGAGATTTCTGAACCAGAATAATTAAAATACCTCTTAGGGCCCAGTATTTCGATGAAGCTGAGTCCTATAATACCAGGTATCTCTTATTCCCCAGGAGCTGTTGTCTTGCACACAGAATGAGAGAAGTAGGAAATAAGGGAGTAGAGTAAGTACACGCATGGCTCCAGATCTCTTCTTTCTTTGAGGACTAAAGAGCTGAACGACATGACATGAATTTTTATGTAGCACACATTGCCCCATAGTCTCAATTGGAATTGAGCTCCCATCCACTTACTGGAAACAAAACTCTGAACTGATACATACTGCATTTTTTTAAAGCATTTGTTTATAAAATGAATATAGGAAGGAATATAATTATATTCTTATATAATTGTTAAGATTTGTCTGTTTATTTAATAATAGGAAAAATAGGAAGTATATAAACGAATATATACAGCTTTGTTTTCTAAAAGTTTTGATCCCCATAGTGACCAAAACATACATCTTCTTAAGAATAATTTCTATGTGGTTTTATGGCATCCATAGTTTTTCAGTCTGCACAGTCTTTCATGTTGGGCATTGGTTTAGTAATTTGTTCCTTTGTAGCACAGATTAGTCTCATTTAAGGCTATTCACCTTCCATGGTTTCCCTTGCTTTTACTCAGTTAAAATTCATCCAAATAACTGGAGGATTTTATTGAGGCAGAACCCCCAAAAGACAATTTTGTTGCCTGTGGCTTTGTCAGTCCTAAAAAGCCTCTTCAGTGATGAACACATGCTACCTTTCAGCAGCTTAGATCTTTCATTCATTCATTCATTAATAATCTTTTATAGCCAAGTGACTCTAGGCATCTTACAAGTCTTCTTCATATCAAAGATCTTTTCTGGTAATGTTAGTAGTGGAATGCCTAGTCATCTATGGTTGCATTAGAAGCTGGAGTGTCTAATTTCACCCTGTAATATTAAATTGGATCTCCACTTTCCGATTCAAGGATATATAATCCCATTTTTTTAATGCCCCTGCAGTTTAATCATCTGGTTTTTTGGGACAGGCTAAGGACAGATACGATCCAGAAGTAATCACATTGGTTCCATATTGTAGTATGCATAATAGTGCTCATCTGATTGTTTAGATTCTTTCAGGAAATAAATGTAAGGCTAGGCTCTTTTATGACAGAAATGAGATAAGGAGCTAATGAGAAATGAGATAAGGAGCACTGCACCAACGGATGGAAAGAGGATGTAAAATGGAGAGAAACACTTGCCATCCGTTGGTTAACGCGATGCATCCATCTTACTTCACTGCATACGTTTTCATACTCTCTATCTGTCCAGCATCCGTCTAGTGTGATTTCATCCGCTCAAAAGTTTTGAGCTGCACAAAACTTTTTTAGCGATAAAGTATCCAACGCGTCCGTTCAACATCCGTTACGCATTATGGAGAACATACCGTTATACGTCCGTCGTCATCCGTTACTGTCCGCTATATCTGCTAGGCATCCGCTGCGCATCTGCGCAACTCACATCCACTCCAGCGGAAAACGGACACAGGGAGGAAGCAAAACGGATGCGGAACGGACACGCAGCATTAGTAGCACGGATGTAGAAAGGATGAAAAGCGTATGCAGCTCGCATATAAAGCATTAAAACAGAAAAAACGTCTGTATAGGGGATGTATCTCGGATATTTAGGATGTCTGCAGGATGTCTAGAGGATGCAGAACGACACCTAGCGGAAAAACGATAATTCCGATAAAAAGAGGAGAAAAGCACCTGGATCTCACTTTCAGTCCAGCAGCCCTGTTGTGCAGACCTCTTGATCTGCTCTTGCTCTTCCACAGCATCCAGTCATCTCCACCATGGATCGTCGCACACTCCTTTTGGTAGCCACCATCATTCTACAACATGGAAGCCCTCTACAGGCTCTTTCACCTGTTCTAAGCAGGAAAAAGGAGGCGTCCAAGAAGTGTCTGGGTCCAAAGAGGGATCACGAGAAGTAGTCGAGTCGGACTGTATAAACAAGCTGATGGTGGAGCCTGAGGAACGAAGACCCTCGTGCATTCCAAGAACTTCATGAGGATGCCACCAGCCATGTTTGAACAAAGTTGTGGAGTGGCTGACAACCCAAGGTTGACCAAGGCAAACACCAATTTTCTGGGCAAGCCTGGACCCTGGACTGGAGGTGGCACTGACTTCTGCACCACCTGTCTCTGGACCACATACAGGAACATGCAGTACGCCCTGGAGGGTGCCACACAACACTATCAGCATTGTGGTCAGAGAAGTGGTGCAGGCCAATCATCGAAGAATACCTGGAAGAGCTCCTCAGTGCCCCTCCACTGCAGAAGGATGGTGAAGAAAATTGCAGTCAGCGGGTGGTATCAGAAGTGAATACTTCCCGCACAACCGTATGGAGCCATATAGGATGGGCAAGCACGTAGCCTGCAAAGTTCCAGCCAACGCAGGGTCCACTTATTACAACTACAAGGGCTTCTTCAGCTCATCCTCTTTGCCAGGTCGATGCTGACTACGAAGTTCATGTACATCGATGCTTCAGGCAACGGTCAGCTTCAGATGCCCAGGTATTACAACACCAGTGACCTCAAGGAGGGGCTGAATGCAAACCTCATTCATGGGCTTCCCAGATCCAGGCCCCTCTGCCCAACGACACACAAGATGTGCCTACTTCATCGTGGGGGATGACGCCTTCTTCCCTCAGAACCTACCTCATGAAGCCCTACACTTCCAGATGTCCTCACCCGTGAGAGAGGATCTTCAACTACAGGCTGTCCAGGGCAATACGGGTGGTGGAGAAGCCTTTGGATCCTGACCAACAGGTATCCAGGTACTTCTCACCACCAGCAGCATCATCACACAGACCATGAGGAGCATCGTGGAAGCTTGCTGCATCCTGCACAATCTCATGCCCACCCGCTAGCCCAGTGTTGCAGAAACAGGCTTGTGGACCACCAACAAGGCAATGGACATGGGAGCCTGTGAATGGAGGCAAGGCGGAAACCTGATAGACACTGTGGATGTGCAGGCCCCAACAGAGCTTCACGTGAAGAAGATAGCAGCGGCAACTACTGAGACACTGGCAACTCCCAGCTGGAGCAGTGCAGTGGCAAGACAGGATGAGATGGTTAATGGATGCTTCCTTCAGCCTGTCTCATCACACTGATGAGATTGGCCCATTGTATGTGAGTGCCCTTACAATGACAGGGCATTAATAAAGAGTTGTGTGTTTATGTTGAAATGTGTTGATGAATGATTACATTGTTATTGATAAATAAGAGGCCATAGGTGTGGCACTTGGAGGTGTGACCATACAGTCCCACTATGCTTGCACTGGAGGCTTATCTATCCCACAGCTATACCCATCCCGCAGTAATCCCTGCCCATCCCACTCTATCCTTACCCATCCCAACAAGCATGCAAAGCTGTAAACCATTTCGAAAATTTTCCACCGAGACACTTTATTTATAAAAGAACTGAACAAGGTGTGAAGCAAAGATAACCATTATTAATAAACAAAACTGTAAAAACAAAATGGACCCAAGTAAAGTGTCCCAAGCAAAGATAAAGTCAACAGGTAGCAACCCAGTCCTTGCACTCTTCTCAGTCACTCTGAGGGTGCCCATAATCTCAGGGATGAAGGGTTCAGTGCTGTGGAGTGGCAATGGTTGAGTCTCATCTGAGGTGCCATTGGGAGTGCCTGGCCCGAGAGGACAACAGGGGGATGGTGTGGAGGAAGCTCTCAGAGAGCTGGCTGCAGTCCCGTGGATGTTTAGAGGCCCCTTCCTCCATGACATGGGGTGTCAGGTCCCAAGACCGATGACAGATGTTTCTGAGGCCGGACTTGGCTGTGGCGTGGAGGGAAGGAGGGAGTGTAAGTGGGGCTTGTCTGGTCTGCAGTGAGCGAGTAGAGTCGTCGAGTGCCATCCTGTGGGCATCGAGTGGCATCTGTGGCAGTCAGTTGCAGTCTGTGGCATCGTGCATCTGTGGTGTGCGATGTACCTGTGCCTGGACTGGGAAGGCTGCCTTGCTGCTGTGGAACTCCTAGTAAGCATAGCCTTGGTAAGGTGAGAGGCCTGTGGAAAAGCCTTTGAAGGCTTGTGACACACCTTGAGGTGGAGGAGCAGACCTGGAGTGGGTCAGAGCAGGTTCAGCTGGGCCTGGAGGGTGGTAGCAGAAGACCTGTGTGTCCTCTCCTTTATCACCTGGTTAACTGGGATATATCGTGACATGTCCATGAGGGTCTGGGTTCAATAAGGGGAGGAAGGGCTTTCTTGTTGGAGGATGGTATGTCGGAGTGTACCAGCTGAGAGAGGAGATCTACGCTGCTTTGTAGATGTTGTCCCTGATCTCCAGCAGGACAGTGTGCTCTGCCCCTGCTGTCTGCTCTGCTGCCTGCTTGTCTGTGGAGGTGAAGCTGGGGGTGGGGGTGGTTGGTCTCTGGTGGCAGTGGCCTCTTAATCTTGCTCCAACTGCGTCAGGGGGTTCCTCCAACGTGCTCCGCCACGGGGAGTGCAGCTGTCGGGGGTCTCCGTCGTGGGGCGCTCCACAGATACCTGCCTGACACAGGAGCTGACTCTTTGCCAGAAGAGGACTGGCTCTCGGTGGGCTGCCTGAGAGTGAGGAGGTAGACAGAGGGGCTGCTCCTCGGTGGGTGGATCTCGCCCTCAAGAAGCTGCATTGGCCATCACGTAGGTCTCGCCGATTGGTGATGCTTGACCGGCGGGCCTGCCAGTACTTTTGAGGTGGCAGCTCCCGACCAGGGTGTGCCAGTGCTTCCACCACCTGAGGAGGACCTCCGAAGTGTAGCCCAGGCTCTCCGCCTTCTCTCTCCAAGCCGCCTGCTTCGCGCTTGGTGTCTCGATAGAGCTGTGTCCCTTTCGCCATAGGTACTCGTTCTCCCTCAGCCCAATTCGAGTTACCCTCTGTCATCGATCATGTTCCTCTTACAAATCGATACTGTCTCTCTCCCTATCTCACGATTGCCTCTTCCTCCTCTGGCAGGCTGTCTGGGCCCTCGATCAGTAGGGCTTTGAGGTTCTAGGGCTGGGTCCAGCCCCAGGACCAGCAGCACCAGCAGGAACCAGGAAGCACCAGCAGCACCAGCAGCACCAGCACACCAGGAGCAGCACCAGCAGAGTAAGCCACAGCAGAAGCAACAGCACCAGAGCAGCACCAGCAGAGTAAGGACCGCAGAAGCACCAGCACCAGGAGCAGCAGACCAGCAGAAGCACAGCACCAGCAGAGTCAGACCCGAGCAGCCAAGAAGTCCCCATGCAGAAGCAGAGTACAGGCCAGGGGTGGATGTGCCTGTCCTTCTTGCCAGGGCTGGCAGGAGTTAGGCACAGGCTTCCTCTTTGCTTCCCATGGTTGTTGGCTGGAGATGTGTCTGGCAGCAGGTCTTTCCTCTGAATGGTGACACTGCTTGCGAGCTGCTCACTTTTATATACCGCGGGGCTGATGCAATGCATCTCCTCCCGCATGTGACAGTGAACGCTTGCACCCTCTAGCATCCGCTAGCCGTCCGTGATGCATCTCGTTGCTCATTGCTAGCATCCGCTCTGCATCCGCTCCTTCCGCTGCGCGTCCTCTTCTCTGTGCTCTCCCGGAAGCCCTGCGGATTTCATCGCTTCCATCTGCTTTCATCTGCTAGGCTTCCGTTGGCATCCGCTTAAAGCCCTGCTACACGTCCCTCCCCGCTTCCGTTCCTTTCTGTTTGTTTGATCCCTCTGGTTGATGATACAAATTGGGCACTTTTGAGAGCGATAACAACGGATGCATGGAACATTTTCTCATCCGCTGTGTCCTTTTTACATACGTTTTGCATCCGTCGGCCGATGTGACCTAGCCTTAATGCCTAAGCCAAAAATGGTTGCGATTGGACATTAGGACAAACTTAGCTCTCTGATACAGTAGTTGTACTTTGGACAAAATAATACTAAGTATTCCACCTTGATTGGCCAGAACACTGTAAGTATTAATGAAATAATTTATGTAGTGAACCTGAATGAAGGGAGATTCAGATCATAAGAAAAAAGAACTTTTGAAAGAGTAGAAAGAAAAGAAAAAAGGGATAGGGAGAAGGAAATATGTGTTGTCGAGTTGTTGTTGTTTTTAGTTGTAAAATTAATAAAATTTGTTTCAAAAAAAAAGAAAAAAGAACTTTTTCATACAGTGTACAATCTATGTAATTCACTGCACAATGTGTGGTAATAACCACCTACTCAATAGTCATTTGTATTCATAACAGAAAGATCTGTCAGAAGCTGTCAGTCATGATCTAGTATCAGAGACATATTTCAGTAAAGAACACTGGAATAAGTTATTGCTCTCACATCCTGTTTGTGGGTTTCTCTGAGGGTTGTTAGCTGGTACTTGGACAAAAGAGGATGTAGGGCTATGGATGTCTGTGGCTGTTTTTTTAAAAATATGATATTTATGAAGGTTAAATTAACCAAGCAGATTCTTCTAATTTGCAAAAACAAGTAAGATTTCCCCCCTACTTGATAAAGAAGTGGGCAGTGTTAGTACAGCATTAATATGTACTTTTCAAACAAGGCAATTTCAAGGGATCTCTACAGCTCGATCTTCATTTGGAGTTCATAACATCAGTCCTTATTCAAGAAAAAAATATTGATAATGAGGATAGGGACTTTAGACAAGCACAGGTGTTCTCCTATGGGGAATCCTACCCCATACCCTTCAGGAGTCTGTCCTACCCTAAGCTTTGCTTTTCAAAACCTTTGGTGCTTTTTTTCTCTCTCCAAATTTTCATACTGTAGAACATATCCGGAAAGTCAAAGAATTGCAAAGCGACTTCAGGAAAGGTAGGAGTAAAACAGAAGTCTTACGCCTTTTTGAAGAGTAACAGATTTGATACATCATAAGCTTTTCTAGATCCATGAATGTTGTGATCATAGTATGTGGGTTAGATTTCAAAATGTCACAAGATTCTTGGTGGTAAATATAGATACGAGAGTTCTTGGGTGGATAGGATTTTCTGTTATCTTGCTGTTTCTAACTTGTTCCAAAATATGTCCAATTTTCATGCAGATTTTTTTTCTCAAATCTTTATTGTTAAATTATACATCCAATCAACACCCACCCACCCATCCCTTGCTGTTTGAATAGTGAGCCATTATATATGCTGAAGGTCACCTTCTGTGCAAGATTTGATTTTTACCTTCTTTGTTCCCATAGTTTTCTTAATGATGTAATTAGCATGAATTGCAGTAATAGCAGTATAAATAAGATTGCCAGAGAAAACTGGTAAAAATCTGAAACCTCACCTGAAAAGTTCTTTTGAGTCCTGCTAAGCCTCCGTTATAATTTTTCCTCATTAAGGCTTTTCTGTCAAATAAAGAAACATAATTTGCCATATAATCAGCTTCATTTCAGCAGGTAATGAAATTTTTCTCTTTTCTTTATACTCCTGCTCCTGACCCTGTACTAGCCCTTTCAGTGGCTTTCTTTGATTATTCTGCCATCTGTGTCTGGGACAATTTGAGTTTACCTCACATTTGTAAACATTTATAGACTGACTCTAAAAAAGGACAGTTTTAAAAAAATCTATTATTTTGTTTGAATCATCAGGAGAGTCTTAGGGGATCAGACCAAAAGCCCTATTCAGAGTGACCCAGTCCCTTCTGGGTAGGGAGAGGTAGAAGTGGCAGGAACATCTTCAAAGCTGTATGGCTACTTGTTGAATAAAGAGATTGACTTCAACAGAGCAGATCTGGCCAGAGAGGCTAAAGGCCAGTCTTGTGATGTGATTTTTGGATGCATTTGAACCAGTGACTCCTGAGAAAACATAGGATTCTCTGTGCTGTCAGTTTAGCCACCTAGTTATTGAACCGATGATCCTCCTAGGTTTGAAAGCAGCCAAGGAGGTTATCTATGATTGAATGCTTTCTATGGTATCAGCCTCCTTGAAGAAAGCAATAGTGCATCTCCTTCTCAGGAACCCAATGATTTTAAATAATTTCTCTCTTTTAAAGGAAGGTTGTTGAAAAGCCACTAGGTATGCAATTGATGCGAAATGTGGAGGAAGCAGATTATCTATACTAAGTTGAGTTTCAGGATGGAATTTAGTATGCAGACAGACTTGGTTAAGCTTGCAGATTACCTGTGGTAGAGTCAGGATGGTGATGGTGCATCCATCATTGTGCTCCTTGATTTCTCAGCAGCTTTAGATACTGTTAACTATAGTATCCTTTGGAACTAGTTCTAGAGGTTGGGGTACCATTAGGTGGTAGAGGTACTATTTTATGATAGTTTTCTTATTTTCTTGGGATTCAACCAATGTTGGTTGAGGAGAAATTGCTTCTTAGGTCCTTCCTTTGTGGGATGCCATAGATCACAACTCTCTGTCCTATTTTGTTCAACATTTACAGGAATTAACTACGGTCATTTGCTGGTTTAACAGCAAATTTGAAACAATGAAGCAAACAACACTGTGGCCCCTTTTTTGGTCATAAATTGAACTGGTGACAACTGATGCTTTCAGATGATTGTGAAGAAAAGTGGTTAACAGCAATACTATCAAAGCTAGAGAAGTCCAAGTTCAGGCTGTGTTTAGTTAAGTTCATTGCTTGACTTTTGGCTGGTCATTCTTTCTAACCTACTTCATGGCTAGTTAGGATAAAACTAAGTGAGAAAGTGTCGTGCATAACACCTTGATCTCCTGGAGAAAAAACAGGATATATATCTAATGAATTATTAAAACATTGTTCCATAATGTAGTCATGAATAGTCAGATAAAATCTTCCACTCAATAACTAGTAGCATTTTCCAGTTGTTGGAGTTTTGTTTTTTTTTGCAAGAACTTGGTTGAGGACAAGAAAAAATAATTACTGGAAATGGGTGCCAGTAAAGTCAATTCACTGGCTGAGGTGTCAGAATTACAAAACCATGGCTGTTTAGATCTTGGCTGAAGATTCATATCAATAATGTAGCAATCTGTTTCACAGCTGTTGGTAATTGGGATATTGAAAAGCAAAAAGTAATATTCTTCTTTTTTTATCTTTCAGGGGAGTTGTACAGAGCCTCTCTGAGGAAACATCGCTATCCTGCACAGGGCAGCATTGAAATACATGAGGACACTGAGGTGAATTACTACCTGGATCATGTTTCAGGCAGTTTCTGCATCTACAGCAGGGGTGTCCACCTATGACAACCTTAAGACTTGTGGACTTCAACTCCCAGAATATCGGGGGATTCTGACAATTGAAGTCCACAGTTCTTAAAGTTGTTAAAGTTGGACACCACTGATCTATAGCAATATAGGACTCACATTTTAAATTTTTTTATTTTAATCATCATATTTTTATACCACACATCTCACTTAAATGACTCTTAAAATTTTGCTACAAAAATGCTCCACAATTTCAGATATTATAATGCATCAGGGGGAAAATCTTTTGATTCTCAGCAGTCAAAATTGTCTTTGACTCCAAAATTACATTTGCTGGGCTGTTATTTAGATAACTTTTGTAAACTGTAACTTTCCTCCATGTATTGGGATTTGATTCTGTTACTGAGAAAGCAGAGTACAGAGACAACTATGGCTTTGTTATTTTTAATTTTAAAGATTTTATTTATTTATCAATCAGTCATACTTATATAACTATCCATCTCATAAAAAAGCGATTCTAGGAAGCACGCAATAAAAATGTAACGATGGTTTCAAATTATCTTTTAATCTGCAGGCTTGAGCTTTTTCTAATATAGCAAAATGCACTAGAAAATAATAAATTACTCTCTGCAATGATCATATTTTCTACCCTCTATTTTCTCTTGGGTGGGAGCCCGTGAATAATTTAGGACAGGGAACCCCAACCCCCAGTGCGTAGACCAGCAACAGGCCACGCAAACAAACGAATCCCCATCTGAAGGATGCAGGCAGCATACAAAACCAAGCTGCCTCCAGTCTGCAGAAAATCTTTCTCCATGGAACTGGTCTCTGGTGCCCAAAAGGTTGGGGGCTGCTGATCTAGGACTACTGATTCCTGATATCAGAGTTTTGCCCTTATTCTCGTAAATGTAGCATAAAACAAGGCTGCTTTCTCCTCAAATCATTTGGTTTCTTTTTCTTTCCCTCTCCAGGAAGGAAGTCAGTTGCACAAGTGCAGAACACGCATCTTGATTCTTGTCCTTCATGGGGGCAACATCCTAGATACAGGAACAGGGGAGCCCAGCAGTAAGATGGCTGATGTCAACACCTTCACATCTGTATTTGAGAAAGTGACCCAGGCCCACTTTCCTTCCTCCCTCGGCCATATTGTAATCCGACTTGTTCCCTGTCCAGCTGTCTGCTCTGAAGCCTTCTCCCTCATGGCAAAGTGAGTTCTACTCCTTCCTTCTCAACTATCATATTACACATTTCAGTGAACTAGGAAATAGGCTTTCTATGACAATTTTGTGGGAAAGGAAATGAGATATACCTTTTGGTTAACTATTATTTCTCCATATGCTTCTGAGAAGTGGGGAATAACAGTAGCTTGCCTTGTGAACTACTATTGTGAAAGATGTACGAATTTTGAAGCATTGCTGGATTAGAAATGACAGATTAATAAATAGAAGAAATAACAATAGTACTAAATAGTGACATTGTTACATAAATGGGAATGTAAGAAAAGTTCTGTTTTCAGCTGTGGCCGCAGGTGGCTCAGGCTGTATTAGTTGATTCTTTTTTTAGTGCCTCTGGCTTTTTGAGATTTCTACAGGGAATTTTCTCAGCATAGTTACATGTACCTCAAACTACGAGCTGAGTGTTTGAAATAAAACATAAATCTCCAATTCCACTGCTGAGAATAAAATTCCTAAATACTGCACTTCTGAAATTGGTTTAGGCAATATTTATTTTGTTCTGCAGGAAACTAAAAAAAAAGCCTACCTTCTTAACATGAAGCCACTAGGTAGGAGTGGTGGCAACAGTCCAGGGGAGTGATATATACTGATAAACCCTTTCTGGAGAAAAGAAGCAACTTAGCAAAAGATTCAGTTCTATTTTATCTGGAATGTCAGATCATCTGGGAAGAGAAGCACTGGCTTTTCAACCTCTTGTTCTTGAATGTTCTTTGTGTTCCCTCTCTCTCTTTAAAAACCCCATTTGTGTGCTTTCAACAAACAGTGGGAACATGCGGGAAACTTAATGTACTGGAACTATTATTGGAACTGTACATTAATTGTATCTGATCATTTTAAATATTAACCCATATTTTAGATGGGATCCCTTTTCCTGCGGGGTCTTGACTTCTCCCATAAAAGACTTGTTTTAAATCAGGATTTTCACATCCCCTTCAAGGAGAAAATATGGTAGCAAAGTTCTTTAGCTCTTTGGAACAGGGAGAGCCAAATGCCTCTTTCTAATTGCAAAAGAATCCCTTCCATTGTCTTCTCTGGTGATAAGAGTTTTCTAGTTTCAGCTCAGCAAGGGGGGTCCAAAGACCCCCAACTATTTGGTAGTTTAGATTCTTCCCTCTCCCTCTTTTTCAGAGACAGAATGAGGAGCATATATCATGAAAATGAGCAACAATTGGAATTGGTGCCCAGTTCTCAGAATACCCCTCCAACTTTATAAATCTAAACATTAAGAATACTTTTTTTCTTCCTTCTCTCACCATGACAAGCCTGGCAAATAAAACTGTTCTGGGGATAAATATAGCGGAGATCTCCACATATGCTGACTTGTGCCCTCAGAGAAAAGCTGGATAAGTACGCACTAAGTAATCAGCTGCCAAAGGCTGCAGGTACACAAATAAGCTCCCAGAAATTAGCCATATGTAATAGAATTCTATAGCCATAGAAATAAAATTCATGGCCATCTTTCCGTATCCTTGATAATTGTAGACAATCTGTTTTTTGGCATGCAGATTATTAAAGTTACTTTTCATGCTATAGCAAGAACTGACCATGTTTCCACCAAGATATTTACTTATGTATCAATTTACCAATTGAACTCTGAAAGATGAACAATGAGGGAAGCATGAAAATGTGTTAATTGCTCAGTAAAAAAAAAACTAGAGGAGAGAGACTGATGGCCCCATGAATGCAGTGAGCTAAGGAATAAGTCAAGTGCCCTCTCCCTGCTGATTTTCAGGAAAGTGGACGACATCAATGATTCTCAGCAGGAGGAAGAAAATCTCTTGTTGATTAATTCCTTGCATGCTGAATGGGCTACAACCCAGATTTTCTGTTGTACTTGCAAATTGAAAGCCTGGTGGTTGTACATTGTGTTTCTTTGCTGGGCGACAAATATTTCCTCCTACTTTGGTTCATATGAAAGTTCTGCTGATTAAATATATAAAATGTCAGATATAATTAGAATCTTTAAAACAATTAGCGTGCTGGTTTTTGCATCAACTACAAAATGAATTCAGAAACAGAATGAAAACTTTCTATTCTCCTACCTTCATTCATTAGTTACAACAATATAATTGGCAGTAAGTGAGCTGGCTCCTCTGTCAAAATATAGCTCCTGCCCTAATTGCTGTTTTCTTCTGTGTCTTTAGAGACATTAATTTAGTTAAATAGCATTGTAAATAATTAGATTTCAACATGTCATTCTGGAGTTCCTCTGTGTTCAGAGATTGTAAAGTGGTCAGTATTATATTCCAGGTCAGTTTGACCACAGGCCTAGAGAAAATGAAGCTCTGCTATCTATTCAGGGTGAGAGACAGCATTTATGTTCTGAATATTATAAGGCTGAGGTCAAGGAAGGCTGACATTTAACTGAAATTGAACCTAAATTGCTCTTTCTGTTTTTGCCTGTTTCATTGGCAATGTCTTTCTCTTGCATTCATCTTTCAATCTGGCTTTGTTTGCATTCACCAGCATCATGTAGTCAGATTCATTTTGTTGTTTGTCTCTGTGACATCACCTGGAGACTATTCCAGGAGAAAAGGAATAGAAGGAAGAATTGATCATGCACCAGCTAATAAGAGAAATGCAGAGATAATTAACAGGATGTTGAACAAAACAAAACAACCTTTCCTCTCCTTTGAAAAATTAATGTTCATCCTTCAGTTAAAACCAGGCAATCTTCAGCATAGCTATACTATACATATCATGAAAATGAGCAGATTGCCTTGAATGGAGTATATCATCAGAGGAAAGTTCTTAGATAAGGAAGATGACAAGTTTCCAGACTCTCTAGGAATCACGGAGCATATAAATTTCATAACTTTTTAGTGATGTTGCTATATTCCCCTACATTTGGAAATACTGTCCAGGTTAAATGGAAGCTTCAGTCCAACTTTCTTCCTTGAAGTATGTCAGATTGAAAAGAACTATGAGGAATTTCTTTGGATCTTTCTGTCTTTAAGTCTCAGTTATTTACATACTGTATATTTAAGAAAGGAGTCTCTATAGTTTTTACTTTGCTAGTCCTGTCAACTATAGGTGGTGCTCATCTCCATTGTGAGAACATGAGCCAGTGCTGTCTGAAGATGTTTCTGCAATCATGTGGCCAGCATGACATTGCAGAACACTCTTTCCTTCTCGCCAAAGTGGTATCTATTTATCTACTTTTATTTGCATGCTTTTGAACTGCTGGGTGGGCAGGAACTAGGGGTGAATCATCACACTGCCCCATGGGATATTTAAAGCCAAAATAATTTCTAGACTATCCCAGAGTTCTTTTTTGCTGTTTTCCAAAGAAAAATGTGCTACCTAGAGGAGATAGCATAGGCTGTGTTCCAACAAAACCCAAGGACTCTCTTTCTAACATTAGACAGTTCAATGTTTTTGTCCATCTTTTCTTACTTCTTAATGTAAGTGTTCAGATTTTTCTAAGATTGCTTCTGAATCTTCTAACTTAAGGCCCTGTCACACTGCCCAACGGATGCAAAACGGACACAACGGACGAGCAAAATGTTCCATCCATTGTTATCCGCTCTCAGAAGGGCAAAAATTTGCATAAACCGGAGCGATAACACGGACGGGGGAGGACGCAGGGCGGATGGAAAGCGGATGCGGAACGGAAGCCTAGGGAATGGAAACGGATGGGAGCAGATGGCACATCCGCAGGGCTTCCGGGGGCCTCAGCAAAAGCGGACACGGAACGGATACAGCGGATGCAGAACGGATGCACAGCGGATGAAGCGGATGCACAGTGGATGCACAGCGGAGCCTAAGCGGATGCCGAGCATTAATTGTGCATGCGGGGAGATGCATTGCGTCAGCCCCGCGGATATAACGAAGCAGCTCGGAAGCAGGTCACCATTCAGAGAAAGACCTGCCTTCCAGACAAATCGACTGCCTTGCCTGTCCTGCCTGCATGTCTGTCTGCAAGCCTTGCTGCCAGCCTCCCTGCCAGTCTCCCTGCCAGCCTGCTGTCTGCCTGCCTGCCAGCCTTGCTGCCAGCCTCCCCTGCCAGCCTTGCTGTCTGCCTGCCTGCCCAGCCTTTGCTGCAGCCAGTCTGCCTGCCAGCCTTGGTTCATGCCTGCCTGCCAGCCTTGGTGCCTGCCTCCCTGCAAGCCTTGTGCCACCTTCCTGCCAGCCTTGTGGCCTGCCAGCCTGCCATGCCTGCCAGCCTTCCTGCCAGCCTTGGTGCCTGCCTGCCTGCCAGCCTTCCTGCCAGCCTTGGTTCCTGCCAGCCTCCCTGCCAGCCAGCAACCCCACAACCATGCTGAAGCACAGCAAGCCTCAGCCATCTGCTGCCAGCCCTTGCAAGAGGGACAGGGCTTACCATCCCGCCCCCTGGCCCTAACTCTTGGTACTGCCTTGGGGCTTCTGCAGCACAGGCCTCGGTCTTCTGGGGCTGGGGCTTCTGCTGCTTTTGCTTCTGGAGGAGCTGATGACAAGCATTCCAGCACCAGCCACCTCCACAGCACCTGCACCCTTCACCCTGAGACTGAGCGACAGAGGAGTGCCAGAGACTCATTTTTGTCTTATAGCTTGTTGTTAATAAAGTCTATTTTTGATTCAACACTTGCTTCATTTCTTTTTTTTAATAAAGTCTTGCTTGGAAACTTTTAGAATGGTTTAAGCCTTTGCAGCTTGTGGGATGGGTTAAGATAGCAGTGGGATGGGCAGGGATACCTTTGGGAATGGGTAATAGCTGTGGGATGGGTAAGGATAGCAGTGGGATAGATAAACTCCAGTGCAAGCATAGTGGGACTGTATGGTCCACCTCCCAGGTGGCCACACCTATGGCCCTTTATTATCAAATAACAATGTAATCATTGATCCACACATTTCAACATAAAACACAACTCTTATTAATGCCCTGTTCATTGTAGGGCCACTCAACATACATGGCCCAATCTCATCAGTGTGATGAGACAGGCTGAAAGAAGCATCCATTAAGCATCTATCATCCTGTCTTGCCACTCCACTGCCTTCCAGCTGGGGAGTTGCACCAGTGTTTCAGGAGGTTGCGCTGCTTCTTCCCTTCACGTGAGGCTCTGTTGGAGCCTTGCACATCCATTCCCTTTCGCCCTTGCCTCCATTCCCCAGGCTCCATGTCCCATTGCCTTGTTGGAGGTCCACGAGCCTGTTTCTCAAGACCAGGGTAGCGGGTGCGCATGAGATTGTGCAGGATGCAGAAGCTTCCACAATCCTCCTCAGTCTCTGGGCGATGCTGCATGGTGGTGAGAAGTACCTGGAACCTGTTGGCCAGGATGCCAAAGGCGTTCCTCCACCACCCGCTTGCCCTGGACAGCCTGTAGTTGAAGATCCTCTCTTCACAGGTGGGCCATCTGGAAGTGTAGGGCTTCATGAGGTAGGTTGTGAGGGAGAAGGCGTCATCCCCCACGATGAAGTAGGCCACATTCTTGTGTGTCGTTGGCAGGGGTTCTGGATCTGGGAAGCCCACAATGAGGTTCCCGTTCCAGCTCCTCCTTGAGGTCACTGGCGTGTATACCTGGGCATCTTGAAGATGAACCGTTGCCTGAAGCATCGATGTACATGAACTTGTAGTCAGCATCGACCATGGCGAAGAGGATGATGCTGAAGAAGCCCTTGTAGTTGAAATAAGTAGACCCCGACTTGGCTGGCAATTTGCAGGCACGTGCTTCCCATCCGATGGCTCCAACGGTGTGTGGGAAGTTTCCACCTCTCGATACCACTGTTCTGCAACTTCTTCCAGCCTTCTCAGTGGAGGGGCACTGGGAGCTCCTCCTTCGTCTTCGATGATGGCCTGCACCACTTCTCTGACCACAATGCTGATGGTGTTGGGTGGCACCCTCCAGCCGTACTGCATGCTCCTGTAGGTGGTCCCTGAGGCCCAGGTGGCGCAGAGTGAGGCCACCTTGAGCCCAGGTTCCAGTGGGCCGGAAGTTGGTGTTTGCCTGGTCAACCTGGGTGTCAGCCGCTGCACAACTTTGTCAAACATGGCTGGAGGCATCCTCATGAAGTTCTGGAATAGCCCGAGTGTCTTCGCTCCTGAGCTCCACCATCAACTTGTTGTACAGTCCGTCCTCTGCTCTTCTGGCAACCATCTTCGTAACCCAGACGCTTCTTGGCCGCCCCTTTTTCTTCCCATAGTAGAGTTCACAGAGCCTGTAGATGGCTTCGCACTGTTGCAGAACGATGGTGGCTGCCAAAAAGGACTGTGTTACGATCCACGTGGACATGACTGGATGCTATGGAAGAGGAAGAGGCAGATGAACGGCTGCAGAGGTCCGCACCGCAAGGCTGCTGTTTTGAAAGTAAGATCCAGATGTTGTTGCTCCCCCTTTTTATAGGCAGTATAGGTGTCCCTTTGCATCCTCTAGGCATCCTCTAGGCACCCTCTAGGCATCCTGTAGACATCCTTAATATTCGAGATAGGTCCCCTCTGCGAACGTTTTTTCCGTTTTAAAACGCTTTGTTTCCATGCTGCATCTGCTAGGCATCCGTTCTGCATCCGTTCTGCGTCCGTTCCACTTCGTCCCTGTGTCCGAGGGGGTGCGAGGTGTGCGGATGCGGAACGGATGCCTAGCGGATATAGCGATGCGTAACGGGTGCAGAACGATGCGTAGTGATGCAGAACGGACGAATTGGATACATTTTCCGCGCAAAAGTTTTGGGCAGCTCAAAACTTTCTGAGGCGGATGAAACGTCAATCAACGGATGCTGGACGGATAGAGAGGAAGCAAAACAGAGGCAGTGAGTGCATCGCGTTAACCAACGAATGGCAAGCTTTTTTGTCCGTTTTACATCCTCTTTGCATCCATTGGTGCAGTGTGACAGGGGCTTTAGCTTTTGTGGATAGATATTGACAGCTCAGTTTCTTCTCTGTGTGAGTTTGTGGAAGCCCCTTTTCAAAACTGCCTAAATTATTGTTTCTCACCACATCTTAAGCAGTAGATATGTGTATTCATTTAAACCCGCAGAGTTAAACTTGGGAACATCTGCTCCAGCCCTCACATGTCTTCCTGGAAAGCTTCAGGATGAAGTAAAGTTTCTCTGATGAAGTAAAGCTGTAGGTTTGAAAGTGCTCCAAACTAAGCCACTTCCCCTGTGAGTTGGCATAATATAATCAGGTGGAAAAAAGAAAATGACTTTGCAACTTTTGCCATTCTTTTGCAACATAGAAGAGGGAAGTCTGGGCTTGATACAACAGGCCCCACCAACAGAATTCTTCTCTCCCTTTTCTCCCTACCTGTGGTCATAAGGCATTTAGAGATCCTGTGTCCTCTTGAACCTATCATATCCTTGGATGCTTGCTCTAGTTTTAACTTCCTTTTCTCCCTGCTGGGCACACCTTTCTCTCTTCCCCTTACCAGGTCTTTACACTTCAAGGCAGCCCTTGGTTATTTCAGAATAAGGATGGAAATGCTACTTTTGACCTCAGAATAACAGAGGACAAATTGAGGCTCTCACTTATAGACTGGGGACAAAATGAAGACAACATTGTGGGGCCCCAAAAACAATGGTCAGGTAATGATTGTGCTTTGGCTCAGAAGGTCTTAACTGAATTGGAATAGCCTTCCTAGAATGGCAGTTTTTGATGCTCATGCAACTCCTGATATACAACAAGATAAACACATTTCCTATCACATTTCCACCCATTTCTGATTAAGAGGAGTTTAGGTTAGAATCCGTATTTGGGAAGGAGTATTATTGCTGGGAAGGATTATATTTTTCACACCCTGCAATGTCTAACTGGAAGTCTAATTGCTAACAATTAACCTGTTTCATTTTTAGAATAAATATGTTTTAAATAATGCAATTGTTTCATTAAAACATTGCAGGGCCTTGAGCTAATGCCCCGTGTTACTGTAGGAAAATTTTGCTCCTTAATAGAGCTCAGTGAGCTAGATTTCAGCTGGTACCTGCCTTGAACAACAGATGATATCCAAAAGTCCACTAATCACTGAGATATCAGAATTACAATACAGACTATCAATTTATTGATAGAAAGCAGCAAAGATATTTTGTAGCTGTAATTAAGCTTTTAATGGAACAATGTCCTGCAGACATTAGTTAAGCCCCTTGATTATAGGGAGCAGGAAAGTCAAAGACATGGAGGAAGGACAGAAGACTAAAATAAGTGGGAGGGAAGTAAAATGGAGAAGACAGAAACAGACAAGCAGCAGACTTGAAAGGGTTGGAATGGAGCAAAAAAGGAAAAGCACAAAGAGCTGCAGAGTTGAAGAAGGCTAAAATTCACATCATTTCCTGAAATAAGCAAGCCAGTCTGGCACACTACAATTATAATAGCTCTTGTTTAACCTTTAAAATAGCGCTGTAAGAAACAGTGCCCACATAAACAGTGTTTATGAGCTGGATGGAGTTTGCTTGCACTCTACATTGGACAGAGGATCATTTCCCCTATAAAAATCTTGATATGGTTTTTTTTACTATTCTCCCTGCTTCAATCCCTTGGAGCTCATTTTCTCAATTGTAGCTGTTTCTGTGAACCAGCGGCAGCAGCATGGAAGGCAGAGATTTCTGACCAACTTTTCCTAATCTTGCTGCTCTACATTTTTGTTTTAGAGGTTCCTGATCTGAAAACTGGAGTTGATGGCTATTTTTCTGAGCTGTCCTATCTTGTTGTATATCAGGAGTATCAAACCCAATTTCATTGAGGGCTGCATCAATGTTGTGTTTGACCTTGGGGGCTGGGGTGGGCGTGGCCAGGGTGGGCATGGCCAGCTTGATGTCATTCATGTCGGGGGGGGGGCACCTGTTGTGGCCGAAGTGCTCTACCAGCAAAAATGAACTCCTAAAGTCCATTTTTGGTTGCAATGTCCTCCTGCAGCCCTCTGCCAGTGAAAATGGAACTTGAGTGGGCTGCATGTGCCCCCTGGGCCCCATTTTTGGCCTCAATGGCCTCCTTCAGCCCTCTGTCAACTCTCCTGAGCTCCGTTTTCGCTGGCAGAGGCACCACAGGCCAGTCCTTTGCTGTTTCCAGGGCATCCCCAGGGGCCAGATCTAAGCACCCTGTGGGCCACATCTGGCCCTCGGGCCTTGAGTTTGATACCCCTGTTCTCTATCCTCCTTCAAACTGTAACTTAAAGTTCTTCTTTCAGGCTCTGTAAAACTTTTCCCAAGTTCCAAGCCCTGGAGCTGTTTGGCTATTTTAGATGGAGAGGAGGAACATGAGTGGCTGAGCTCAAAAGAGCATTTTTCTGGAACCTTCTGTCTCCTCTCCAGCTGAAGGCAGCTGAATGTGTCCTCTCCAGAGCTTCAAATTGAAATGGGAGGGGATGCAGCTCAGAACCCAGCATCTGTGCTGGGTTCAGCAGCTCCCAATTAAAACATAGAACATAGAATAACAGAGTTGGAAGGGACTTGGAAGTGTTCTCGTCCAACTCCCTGCTCAAGCAGGAGACACTATAGCATTTCAGACAGGTGGCTGTCCAGTCTCTTAAAAGCCTTCGGTGATGGAGCACCTACAATTTTTGAAGGCAAGGCATTTCACTGGTTAATTTCACTGTTCTCGCCATTAGGAAATTTCTCCTTAGTTCTAGGTTGCTTCTCTTTCGTTAGTTTTCATCCATTGTTTCTTGTCTTGCCTTCAGGTGCTTGGAAAAATAGGTTGATCCCCTCATCTTTGTGGCAACCTCTCAAATATTGGAAGACTGCTATAATGCCTCCCCTCATCCTTCTTTTCACTAGACTAGATATACCCGATTCCTGCAACCTTTTCTTCATATGTTTTAGCCTCCAGCCCCCTAATCATCTTGGTTGCTCTTCTCTGGATTCTTTCCATAGTCTCAACATCTTTTTTATATTGTGACCAGAACTGGATGCAGTATTACATTAAGGCTCTGTACTAGACCTGGAAATGAGTAGCACGTATGTGCAAGGGGAACTTTTACCTTTAGGGTAGTACTAATACTTCATGTGAATTCAATTTAATCCCAGTGTCCAAGATAGAGTTTGGAAATCTTGTGGTCTTGTATAGCAGCAGCCAGTCAGCATATGGTCTGGGTTAGTATTAGGCAGCTTTCTCCATTGTTGTAGGCCCTGTTTGGACACCGGGAAACCAAAATTACCTTCCAGCCTATGCAAGAGCTGGTCCTTACTGCCTCCTTGTGGCATCTAATTGTCCATTCACAGAGTAAAGGCAATAAAAGAGAAACAGACATGCTTTTCTGGGGAATAATGGTGAAGCAAAACCTGGAAGTTGAACCAAAGAAAAGCCTTTAATATTTGCAAAGCTGAGCAGCCTGCAAAATGCTTCTCTTCCTCTTTGATTTTTGCAGGAGGGTGGGATTTATTCCCGGCCCTCTTTCACAGATAGCCCTATCTTTCCATGATTGCTGAGAACTGATAGCTCAGTATCTCCATGATGTTGATGTGTTTCAACATCATGGAGATACTGAGCTATCAGTTCTCAGCAATCATGGTAAGATAGGGCTGTCTGTGAAAGAGGGCCGGGAATAAACCCCATCCTCCTGCAAAAATATTTTTATTGATGAGTTTTGCATAGCCATATGGGCAGGATTGCTCCCATCCTTTTTTCACCTGGAATTTGCATTGTGCTGACAAGCAGAATGTACAAGATGTGTGAAGAGCAAGGCACACAGTGTGCAATTAACAAGTTTCTTTCACAACTATGGAAACTTCTAACCTGTTCATTTGCCCATGGCTCCATATTCCTTCACCTTTCCCTTTGTGTGTGTATATGTAAGTGTGTTATATAACAATGTTTTGTCAAAAAGGTTTAGCAACTAGTCTCCAAAAATTATTCACATTAAGAATAAACATCTTTTCTTCCTAATTAGGTTTACCAAAGTAAGAAGGAGAAAGATGCAATGGCTGCTGCAGTCATTGATTCTCAATTTACCCAAAGTTGGACTTCATCATCAGGCTTTCATTTATTTTGTTCTCCTGCCATTTAAATTTTCTTATTTAGTAATTCACTAACCCCTCTCCCTTTATTAAGTGGGGCTGACACTTCTCTTGGAACAGCTAACAATTGAAACCAATTGGAGTGATCATTCCAATAAAAATAGTATGTATTAAAGAAAAAAACAGACTGACAGTGGCAAGCATAAGACAACAATTAAATTTTACATGCTGTTAAAACAAACATCTTCCTCTTCCTTATTAAGGCTTTCATCAACTAGTGAAAGACTATAAGGAGAGTCTCTCCAAACAGTCAATCCCATATTTTGGTGTAAACATAAAAAAGACATCTCAATCTGTACTAAATAGGACTATATCCAAGTTCTGTGTTGGACACTTGCATGGTGATAACACCAAGCCAGTGCTGGTGTTTTTCTGTAAAAAATGCCAGTTCCCTTGAGGTCTCAGGAATATGACTTTTCTTCCTCTAAATCCAGGAAAATGCTTGGGTCTCTGTCCTTCATGTTTAAGCTGGAGAAGCTAACTTCCTACTGAGTGCCTCCTTCCATTTTGCATTCAGCTGAGGATCATGAGCTCCTGACTGTTTGCCAACTGTAGGTTAATAGGGCAAAATGCACTGGGAATATCAAGCAAGTTGTGTTTGTGGCATGACAAATCTTATTCACATGGGTCAGGATACTGTTCCTCTCAACCAGCCCCAGGAAAACCCGCTCCATTAGTATATAAGATGCAGGCAGGATGGTATGTATGAAAGTAGACAAGCTCTAAAGCAGAAAGAAGCAAAGAGTATGTAAACTGCCAGAAAGTTCAAGGAAAAAGGCCCAAGGAAACTACTTGGTCTTTTAGAGGTAATTCCTTCCCTGTCATAAAGGGCCATGGAGAGAATGGCAGTGCCATGAGAGAATTACTTACTTGTTTTTAAAAACAAATAGCTGTTTAACAAACATATTGATGAAAATGTACTATTTTGAGGCACAAAAAGTAAAATGTCTTGTTACCAGGAGATAGATGGTTTTCAAAATGTTTTTGAAAAATTGGATTACTACTACTACTACTTCTTGTGCCATATTCATCATCAGACATTGGTGATCATGTTGGCAATCCTATTTTTATCAACAGCCACTGAAAAAGTGCTATTGAGTTTTCTCCAAACACCAGTCCCTTAGATTTTAAAGCCATGAAGCCATAGCTGTTGCTTTCAGGGGGAGCCTGGATTCCCCACAGAGCGTGTCCCCAGGTGGTGGATTGGGGGCCCTACCCAGTATAGCTTTATGGGGGGTTGAAGGGAATCAAATACCTCCTGTGGACCAACGGCTGAGTGAGTGGCAGCTGGTTCATCAGTATCGACTGAAGGTGGAGGCCATATTGGTCAGAACGGCTTCAGATGAACAGCACATGGTGTGGCAGCCACTTGAACAGCGGTATAGAAAGCAAAGGGAAGACTACTACGCTATATATCCCAGGAAAATCATGATAATGGTGACAAAATCTTTAAAAAATGGACTACTGGGGGTGACTAATGTAAGTTCAGTTGAATGTGTCTTGGTTCATCTTAAATTGCCATCTGTTTTCTCCATCCTCAATGTAACCCTATAATGCTCCTGTTCTTAATTGTGGATAATTTGCATTACCACCCCCTTCTCTTCCCTTAGCCTGAATCCTTACAGTTATGATGAGACATCTCTAAGTAGCAGTGAAGATCACATCCCACTGGCCGCCTTGCCCTTGTTGGCGATCTCTTCTCCTCAGTACCAGAATGCAGTTGCTATGGTGATCAGCAGAGCCAACCAAGTATATAATGAATTTCTTGGATCTCCTGATGGGGCAGGCTTTAATGGACAGGTATGACCACTCTTCTTCCTGCTGGAAAACCTAAAAGACATCATTATATCAGTACACTGAAACTGATAAAATTTATTTTTCACAGGAGGTAATATGCTTCATTATTTCTTTAATCAGAAAATACTCCACTGCTACTACTGTAGTAACAAAATAAGAAATTAAACAATATATCAGGCTCCCAGCCCTTGCACTTTTGCTCCATGTATAATCTGTTTCCTGAAAGCTTGGTATTTGAAATAGATAGTTTGAAGCTTGTGGATTGATCTAAATGGAGAGGAAATCTATGTTTCAGGCAAGGTCCACACTTATTTTTTTTTTCAGTTTCTGAAGGCCTACAGAGGCTTGGTAGTAAGAGAGCTGTCATTTGAGAGAGATGGGTGGATTTTCCTCCCTCCCCATTTCACTTGCAAATATTAGTGCTTGGAAAGTTTCAGGAAATAGGTGTTGTCTGTTAAAATTTTTAACAAGCCTAACTTTCTACATAATTATGTAATTAAAAAAGGGAAATCTCATGCCACGAAATTTAGCCTAGTGGTTAAGGCACTAGGCTAGAAAGTGGGAGACTATGAGTTCAAGTTCTGCCTTAGTAATGAAAGCCAGCTGGGTGACTTTAGGCCAGTAACTCAGCCCAACCCACCTCACAGTGTTGATGGAGTAAATAGGAGGAGGAAGATGCATTGGATATGTTTGCCTCCTTGAGTTATTTGGACAAGTAATAAGTAAGTATTTAGACAAGTAATAATTTTGGACAAATTAATATGCTGTCTCAATTTTGGAGAATTCTAGAGATATGTAAACAGGGGATTGATAGACCATTTGTAGATACTCATATTGGCTCATTGACTTTTTAAAGTTTATCATATGTTTATTTCATGTTTCAATTGACCAATAAGTCTGAAACGGAAACTGTAAAGGATGTGATATCAAAAAATAGAGTGAACAGAGGAAAAAAAATCAGTTCTTAAAGATAAATAGTTATTTTATGGTCAGATAGATGCAATTCAGGAAGAGAGAGACAGTCCATTGGAGTTGGTTTTTCAGCATCTCACTTTCTTCTGTTGGGTAAAAATGAAGAACATCGTCTCTGGAATTCTAACTTAAGGATTTCTAAAAATATCACCCATTCTAGTTTTCTTACAACATCAGCCATTCCTCCCAAGTCTCACCTTGACATAACTTTCCTCCCCTCCACAATTGATCCTCAAAAATGCAATAAAAACCATTTCCATGGAAAAATTATTATGTGGAAGACATAATAATGATGGGTTTCATGATGGGTCCTGCTAAGAAAAAAAAATCTCCTGAACTTCCTTCAAAAACTCACAAGGAAGGGAAACATTATTTTTTCTACTCTTCTGTTCTACTAATAAGTAGTGATTTACTTCTGCACATTACTGGCACTAAATAAAGACTTAGTAGTTGTGGCCTCTAGATTATCTTTTTCATATCATATTGCTTTTTATGCCAGACTGGACTGTGGATTTAACTTATTGAGTTCTCACAGCATTAGAAAAAACAGTGTCTGAGGAATTAGAAGCAGGAGGCATTAGCATAATGGTGTAGTAATAGTCTGCTTATTTAGACTTGAGAAGATGGCAAAAAGGTAGACCTGAACTAAGTTATTTTATAATAAGTAAACAATAGTTGAAGTAGATATGTTTATATCCAAGGAAATGGCTTGGAGAGAAGAATTAACCTTTCTTAAGATTGCTGCAATCCAGTGCAATTTTGGATGATCCCTATTGCTGATTTTTATAACATTGTGAACACCTTAATTTAATTTCTCTTTTATGTCTCGTTTATGTGACATTGATTATGCACAAACTTGCCATATCAGCTTATGTTATCGATGCAGCTGATATAAGTGAATTCACATATTGAAAACTTATTGTTTCCAGTATGGTAATTACAAGAAATATTTTCTCTCCATAAGGAACCATAACCTTTTGTAAGATCCTCCTTGTGTTTAAGTCTTCGCTGTATGACTGAAAGATTTGTGACTCATCTGTTTCTGGCTTTAGATTCTCACCACACACTACATGATGCTAAAACATAAGAAAGTTTGTAGTTTGAGGTACCGCCTAGATGCTGTATATACCGGGCAATCCTGTGAAGCTATAAAAATAGCCATGAAATATTTATTTTGTTAATCATAATACTGTATGGTATGTGACTGTAATAACATAGGGATCAAAGTGAACTTCTCTGATTAGGCCAAATCACAAACTTCTTCTTGATCTTCCAGGTGTGCCTTGTGGGGGACTGTGTGGGGGGAATGTTGGGCTTTGATGCCATTTGCTATAGCACGGGACTAGCAGATGAAAGCCAAGTCAGCAGCAGAAGAGGCAGCACCAGCAGTGTTCAGGTATGCATGGGAAAATGTCAGAGAAGGCAACCACTGCATATCTTATCATCCACAATAGCAGTTTTGCTACCTGGAAAGCTGCAAACTATTTGGAATGTCATGACAGTGAAATGGTATAAAACCAGGGGTGGGATTCTGCCAGTTTGGACCAGTTCTGTGTGCAGTTCGGAGAACCGGCAAATCATGCCCCTGGCTGGCCCCTCCGCTCTCCTCCCTGTCAGTCCTTATTGCACACATGCCCGGCATCGCTGACTGCATTCTCCCCCGGACAGTCACTCCTTAAGGTATTTCTTTTTTTCTCTCCCAACGATCAGCTGTTCGGATGATCAGCTGTGCCAGGATCCCCCTCACTGTCTTATTGCTTCACCTAGGAGGCTTCCCTGAGGTCCAGGAGGCAAAAAGGGGGGGCACACAGTCATTTTTTGGTCTTCCTGGGAGTCAGGGAAGCCTTTTGGGAGCAAAAACACTGCCCCAGGAGAGTTCCCTGAGACCTAGGAGGCCAAAAAATGGAGTGCAGGGGCAGGCAATGCAAAAAGAAGAAGCCACGCCTACCCAGTCACATGACCATTCTGCACACAGAACAGGTAGTAAAAATATTTGCATCCCACCCTTGTATAAAACTCATCTGAGCTTACTGTATAAGTGCACTATGTACCAATACAGGTGCATAGCAATCTTGTATGATTTATCTGAAAGATGAACTAGCAGTGTGCGGCAGCAGCCAAAAAAAAGCCAATGCAATCCAACTAGGTTGTTTTAGCATAGGGATAGAATCAAGATCAGATGAAGTAAGACCACACCTGGAATATTACATCCAGTATTGGTCACCACATTATAAAAAGGATGTTGAAACTCTGGAAAGAGTCCAGAAAAGGGCAACAAAGATGATTAGGGGGCTGGAGGCTAAAACATAGGAAGAACAGTTGCAGGAACTGGGTTTATCTCGTCTAGTGAAAAGAAGAACTGGGATGACATGATAGCAATGTTCCAATATTTGAAGGGCTGCCTGAAAGAAGAGGGGATCAACCTAAGAGGGGATCAAAGTACCTGAAGGCAAGACAAGAAACAATGGATGGAAACTAATCAAGGAAAAGACCCACCTAGAACTAAGCAGAAATATCCTGACAGTGTGAATAATAAGCCAATGGAACAGCTTGCCTTCAAAAGTTGTGGGTATTGCATCACTAGAAGCTTTTAAGAAGAGACTGGACAGATGTCTGAAATAGTAGCAGGTCTCCTGCTTGAGCAGTGGGTTGGACTAGTGACCTCCAATGTCCCTTCCAGTTCTGTTATTCTGGAATCTGTTATGCTGTCATTGTTTTTCTCCTGAATTTTGCCACAGATTTATGTTAGCTTTAAAAACTAACTTCATGTTGATGATTGCAGTAAACTTTGGGAATGAAAACTGTATCAACACTACAGCCCCTTAGTGTGTATCATCATAGTAATTTTCCCCTTTAAGATAAACCGACATATAAATTTTCTATAGGATAAACCTGTTTCGGCTGAAGATTCAAATCTAGAAGATCTCAAGCGCCTCAGCAAAAGTAATATTGATATCTCAGGAATAATAGAGAATGAAGAGTCCAGACAACCATTGCCTCGGAAACAAAGTGACTGCTCCAACTATGACTGTGATAGTATAACAAACCATCATGCTTTCCTATCCAGGTAACTAAAAGCCTTGTGTGAAGAAAGTGTTAGCTCAAGCAAGCAGGAGCAAGATTTAGTGTAAACTAAGCAATGAGTAGATAATGTCAGGTGGGCTGTATGGCTGGGCATGGTATTTATCTACCTTCTCACTCAGGTTGCCAAAGAGAGCTTTTGAAAAACAAACAGGGGTACTCTGGAGTCCCTGCAATATATGAGGCAGCAACATGAAAATAGGCTTTCCAATTACTTCTCAGATAGCATATCATGATATTGCATATTTTTAAACATTGTACATAAGACACAAACCTCGTAGCTGAGGGAAAAACAGGTTTTAGAAAGTCTATAGGTTTTTAATGCTGATAGTTCTGCATTCATAAACTCTTGTTTCTGGCTTTAAGTTTATTCATAAGCTGAATTTTGTATTTGCAAATATAAAGTTTTCTTTCATTCTTGTTTATTTGGAGTAGATTAGATAAAGGAAAGGAAAATAGTCCTTTCCTTAGGACCGATGGTTTGGAGCAAACTGATATCACACACTCTCACAAAAGTGCATCCTTATAAACAAAAACATAAATCTTTTGCTTGCTTCCAAAGTCTAAAGCCCTCCCAGAAGCTAAATTGTTCTCCTGGTGGTAAACCTGCTTCTCTCTGCCTCCTGTGTTGAAATTTTGTCCAGAAATGCACCCATTCACATTTTTATACATTGATTCACTTACCGATATATTTGCAACCCTTAAAATATTACAGGTAGTCCTCAACTTATGACCACAATTGAGCCCAAAATTTATGTTGCTGCCTAAATGAGAAATTTGTTAAGTGAATTTTGCCCCATTTTACAATTTTTCTTGCCACGTATGTTAAGTGAATCACTGCAGTTGTTAAGTTAGCAATACTGTTGTTAAGCGAATCTGATATCTCCACTGACTTTGCTTGCCAGAAGGTTGCAACCTAGGACAGTGCAACTGTCATAAGTGTGAGTCAGTTTTCAAGAATCTGAATGCAAATTATATGACCATGGGGATGCTGCAACAGTCATAAGTGTGAAAAATGGTCATAAGTCACTTTTTTCAATATTGTTGTAACTTTGAACAGTCATTAAGTGAACTGTTGTAAGTCAAGGGCTACCTGTAGGCTTTGTCTAGTTGATTTCAGCCTCAAGTTTATCATCATTGTGGAATGGAGCCATGTTATTTCACTCTTCTTATTCTCTTTCCCAGCATCCACTCAACGATGTTGAATGAAGATGCGGAGTTTCCCCCAACAAACACTTCAAGCACGTTGGATGTTAATTTGGGGCGATTTGAATTTGAAGTGTCTGATTTCTTCCTATTTGGTTCACCTCTTGGTTTGGTGCTGGCTATGCGGAGGACAGTCCTGCCCAGTCTGGAAGGTGAGTGATACCCAGATAGCTACTCTTGGCAAAACTTTTATCTCCCCGAATAGAATGAGTTTGCTAAGGTTGTCTCAGAAGAGCACAAACCTCTTTGGGCAGAGTTGGTTTCTCTTTGGGCAAACTATAGGAGGTTCAGTGCTGTTTTTCTAAAATAATTTTTGAAAAAGATTTTTCCATAAAAAGTAGTAGAACTAACATCTCAAAATCCACAAGTCTTATCAGTCTTCAAAAGAGTGAAGGTCCTTCTCGTGATGATGCTTTTCTTCCCACCTTTTCACACTTGTGAAAGATTAGATCAGGGGTGTCAAACTTGATTTCATTGAGGGCCGCATCAGGGTTGTGTTTGACCTTGAGGGCTGGGGTGGGCATGGCCAGGGTGGGTGTAGCCAGCTCAACATCACTCATGTCGGGGGCATCTGTGGTGACCCGAGCACTCTGCCAGTGAAAACAGGCTCGTGGGCTTTGTTTTTGGCTGCCACGGCTTCCTGCAACCCTCTGCAAGCGAAAATGGAGCTCAGGACGGCTGCATGTGGCCCTTCCAAGCTCTGTTTTCACTGGCAGAAGCACCATGGGTTGGTCCTTTGCTGTTTCCAGGGCAGCCCTGCATGCCAGATCTAGCCCCTGGGCCTTGAGTTTGACACCCCTGGACTCGATTTTTATTTAATGACAGCTGAGACCATTGGAAACATTGTATGCAGTATCAACATTTCTGAAAGAATCCATTTTGTGGGTTCGTGTCATTCAAGTTGAATATCTATTTTAAGAGGCCATTTCAACTGTACAACAAGAATCAATCCATTGTCAGTGGAAATTATTCATCAGTGGACCAATATGTGCTTTAAACACTGAAGTTTTATCTGATTTATTAATCAGGTCTGGTAGAGCAGACATTTGGTGTAAATTGCCAGGTTTACTATAGCAATTAATACCATTGGATTGTTTTTTGCTTGGCTCTGGGGAAATTCTAATCTGATTTTCAAAGCTCAGTTTCCTATTTAGTTTGCTATAACAGCTTGATTAGTGATGAAACACAGATAGGCAGGTGCTGGAATTGTCTTTTTGTGAATGTTGAGGAATGACAACTTTGCCTTGAAAAGCCAATCTAAGCTAGAAATAATTTGTTTTCAGAACAAAAAAGAGATGTTAGGGAATGATAGATCATTTTGATAAACCTTTTCTGGTTCATCATGTTTATATATCTTCATTATTATGAACAACTCCAGTTTTATCAGTTTAACGGTGTAGATAGGAAACTTGCAAACTTAATTTTCTTGCTGATTATTTGTTCATAAAACTTGCTTTTATCAGAGATTCAGCACCTTGCTTATTCAGGTCTCTTAGCAGTTCCATTTTTAGAAATTCAATATTTTCATTTTGTTGTTGTGTAAATGAACAATTATTTAAAAAGAAGAATATAGCATAATAAAGCATGTTGACTAAGTAGTTAATATCAGCAGGATGTGAGGGAGGTAGAACAATTCCTTTACTCAAAAAAAAAAAGAACAGTGGTTCAGAAAGCAATTAATTAAGATTGTTAGGAACTCTGTAGAAAGAATTACAAGCATAAACTTTTCAAATGCCTTCCATTTACATTGCTTCAAAAAAAGGCAAGCCATAAAGAGGACAAAGTCTTATCCCCTTGCCCTAGGAGGTAAACTAGCTCTGTAACCATAAAAAATGCAAATCAAAGAATAGAAAAAGGAGAACAATACTTTCTTACCTACCTTCTCTAAGAATGTGTATTTCCTTAACTGCATGGGTCCTTCTCCCCAACCCCAGCCCCACAATTATTATGCTACTATTCTTCAAGTGTCTTCTCATTTCTTACCCAGTTATCTGGGTGAAGAAGGAAAAATGGAAGAAGCAAATTAAAAATACAGAAAAACTAGAGCTAGACAACAGCATCTATGTAAAATTGTATTAAAGGGGATATGGTGACTCCATCTTAAATGTTTTATTAGAAATATGGTTGAAGTCCTCTCCAGCTAGCTTATGTGCAGAAAGGAAAAAAAGATTCTGGTTTTTCATTTGTTGGACTGGAATTTGAATGGGACCATTATGTGTTTTCTGAATTGCAACATCACTTGCATGCCATTCCAATATTTTGAAGAGGAAGCATTGATATAACTAAATGATTAAAGGTGCAATAAATGGAAAGTCACCTTGTTCAAATAATGTACCAAGTATGGAATTTTATTTGATACGTGTTCTGAGTACTACACACCCATCAAATTGTATTCACTCAATTCATACTTCCTGTGAAATCCAGCATATCAGGAGGTGGCTTGTTTGGGTACTCTGGGCTCTGATTTAAAGAATATTTTTTAATCTTTAAGAAACTATTTGATTCAGTGATGGTTTACTAAAGCCATTGAACGCAAAAGCTATTCTTAAAAAAAAATTGCTTTGTTTATAGGAGAAAACAACACAGAATCATCTTTTATCAAGTGGAAAGTATATTTATTCATTAACATATATATGCTTAACTGTAGAGATGGGTTGGAAGGCAGAATAGCAGGAAATAGCTCGGAATGGACTCCATTGTTTCCAAAGCACTTGACTCTTCTTCCATGGGAATTTTATATCTTTTGAAATTTAATGACAAGCCTGTTACTCCTTGTATTTTCTTTTTGTACTCTGAAGATATATCTAAACAGTTTGTGTTGACTGTGAGTCATCCTTTCTCCCTGTGTCTAGTCTGCCAAGTACATCCAGCCTGCAGCCAAGTTTACAGCCTTTTCCACTCAGCTGACCCTTCTGCCTCCAGACTAGAGCCATTATTAGAGAATAAATTCCATCTTCTGCCTCCCTGTACTGTACCAAGGTACCAGAGATATCCCTTAGGAGATGGAAGATCCCACCTCTTAGGTATTTATGTCTTTGGCTTGTACAGTTCACAACCTGTTGTAGTCATGTAGCAGCCTGTCTACTAAATACTTCTGCATGCCTCAGACGTCTAGACAATTATGTAAAATGATATTTACAGAGATGAATGAATAATAACATTCTGCCAAGATTCGGCTTGTGCTGTTTGTCAAGTTTCAATGCACCATCTCATGATTTGCTCAGAACATGACATCATAGGTTTTTTTTCAATCCATGCATCTTATCATCTATGCTTGCCTCTAGACAACATACAGTGCACACATACATTCATACATATTAGAAACTCATTGTCTTCCAGATGTGGAGTTTAATTCCCATAATATGTTAGTTATTAGAATCTGGGATGAACCTTTCCCCCCCCCCTTTACTTACAGCTCTTGTGTTTCACCAAGATTGTGTTTCATATGTCATGTATCCCAAAATTATGACACCAAACTCCACTTGTTATTGTTTTGATAGGGAAAGGAATGTTTCGTATTCGGTATTCATTGGGCTTGGCTTTCTGAAATCTGTGGTTCTTCCTTCCCTCTGATATCTATGCCCATTAGAAAATATACATGGCTGAAATATCAAATAAGATAGGGGAAAATTACCTAAATGGCTTCATAGAGTGTCCTTCCATGCCCAAATGCTTACCCTAATCAATACACCTGGTATTATTTCTCAGAAATAGCTACTTGCAGAAAAATGTCTCCCTTATCTGATTCAGTTCTTTCCCACCTTACAGCTGATACCCTCCAGTACCATACCAGCCTGTTTGCTGAAGATAATTCTGCAAAGTCATTCTTCATACAAGAGTCTTTAACACTTCCCAATGTTGTACAAGGGAAAGTGCGAAGAGAGAGCCTGGACAGCAGCAACAGTGAGAGCTCTGGGTCAGCAGAGAGCTTATTGTCCAGCAACATAGCAAACAGTGAGTGCAATTAATTTCAACACTAGAAAGTCATTTTGGACTAGTAGTTAGCTATTGGTAGCTTTCTCCTTGTTGGCTGTTTTGGGTTGGCTTACTGTTGGCAATTTGATGAGATAACTCAAGAGAAGCCGTTGTCAACAGCTACACCTAGCTTTTGCCCCTGGATTTCTGAGGAGTTCACTCTGCTCCTTCCAGCTGATGTTATTCTCAGGTAGGATTTGGGGAGCTTCTGTGATGTGGAACAGACAAATGAAATGCCTGTTTGTTTTCCACAGTAACTTCCAAATGGTGGGGAGCCAAGCGAATAGATTATGTTTTGTACTGTCCAGATGTCCTCACAGCCTTTCCTACAGTGGCTTTGCCACATCTCTTCCATGCCAGCTACTGGGAGTCAACAGATGTGGTTGCTTTCATTCTGAGACAGGTAACAATGTCTTCCTTGTTTCTATATCTGTGGATCACAAATACAATGTACATACTGGCCACAAAACTGAACTGATGGCCTTGCAGCAAATTCCTGCCTCGTTTAATTAGTGCAGTTGCTATGTGGATAAAATTGATAATTCAGTGTAAAATAGTGTAAAAAGCAGAGTTGGAAGGAACCTTGGAGATCTTCTCGTCCAATCCCCTGCTTAGGGAGGAAACCCTATACCATTTCAGATAAATGGTTGTCCAATCTCTTCTTAAGAACTTCCAGTGTTGGAGCATTTGCAACTTCTGGAGGCAAGTTGTTCCACTGGTTAATTGTTCTGTCAGGAAATTTCTCCTTAGTTCTAGGTTGCTTCTCTCCTTGATTAGTTTCCNGTCAGGAAATTTCTCCTTAGTTCTAGGTTGCTTCTCTCCTTGATTAGTTTCCACCCATTGCTTCTTGTCCTGCCTTTAAGTGCTTTGTAGAATAGCTGGACTCCCTCTTCTTTGTGGCAGCCCCTGAGATACTGGAACACTGCTATCATGTCTCCCCTAGCCCTTCTTTTCATTGTACTATATGAGAAAAGGTAAAAATGCAGTTAAACTAACGAAATGCCAAAAAATATTACGCAAATTTCCCCAGTAGATAAGAACTTCTTGCAAGCAGTAAGCTGTTCTAAACCTGTGGTGTATGAAGATTCACTTTTGCCATTATTTTGAACTCATTTGGCAGTAAGACTATGTTGAGTACAGTTCCCATGTTTATGTTTCATTTCAGGTGATGAGATTTGAAACCATCGATGTCAAGGAAAGCAACAGTTTGGATCCAGTGACTCTCAGCCCTTCAAATCCCCGAGAAAAATGGCTGCGCAAAAGAACCCAAGTCAAGCTAAGGGTACAGGATTGCCTTTTAGCTAATCCCTCTATAATTTAGTATGTTTCAAAGGAAACAAAGCCATTTTAAACCAGTTTTTTTTTAAAAAAACAAGAACAGCAGTGGTCGCTCCACCAAAATGGGTTGATGCATTTCAGATTTGGTTGATTTGTTACTACTTGATTTTTTTAGACAGGGCTGCCTTTGGGGTTATATCTTTTTAACTGCTTTTATTATTTTGTCCAACTAGTCTATGGGAGTAAATATCTATAATAAATTTTAATAATAACAACAGCATTTGGAGCAGCATTTGAAAGATAGGAAATGATGGAAGTACTTTTTGTGGCCAGGTACTTTTTCAATGATGGAATATATGGTAAGAAAGCTAGAAGGGTTTCTAATCAGCCTGTCTTGTTTAAAATATAAAAGCAGCAGTCTAAGCCTGAAACTGATGCACATAAACCTCAGTGGAATTTTATTTTAATTTTTCAAGGGTCTAGTTAAGAAAAGAGGTTCAGTTAGGTGAAGTGATGAAGGCCCAAGGCTAGCCATGAAACCATCAGTTTGTCCCACCTTAGGCAGTTTGTCCCACCTGAGTATCCTTGGATTACTCGCTCTCAGTAAATGGCTGAGGAAACCACTCCAGGAAATGGCTGGCAAACCACTCTAACATCTTGCCGAATTGCAAGAACTTGACTAAAAGTCAGCTACATAGATTTATTTTTTATTTATTTATTTTATTTTGTCAAGTGATTATAAGATAACAGGTATAAGTATAAACATAGTTATGAATACATGAAATGGATACATATAAGAAAAATAAAAAGAAACAATAGGCAGGGATGGTAGGCATGTTGGTGCGCTTATGCATGCCCCCTACAGACCTCTTAAGAAAGAGGTGAGGTCAATAGTAGACAGTCTAAGGTTAAAGTTTTTGGGGTTTGGGGAAGAAAACACAGAGCCAGGTAGAGTATTCCAGACATTGACCACTCTGTTGCTGAAGTCGTATTTCCTGCAATCAAGTTTGGTGCGGTTTACCTTGAGTTAGTATCTATTGTGTGCTCTTGTATTGTTATGGTTGAAGCTGAAGTATTCATTGACAGGTAGGACATTGCAATGTATAATTTTATGTACTATACTTAAATCGGACCGAAGGCAGCATAGTTCAAAGTTTCTAGTTCTAGAATTACAAGTCTGGTGGCATAAGGTATTCTGCAACGAGTAGAGGAATATCCATCATATTGAGTCTGAATGTCCATCAAGAGCTTACACTGGCCCAATGTCTGATTTTTTTCAACATAGACCATCCTGTCCTTGAATGGCTGGGTGAACTGGACATTAGCATTTGAACCACTATAAGTCCATGTATTTACATACGCTAAATAAGCATTGACACAAACACACACATACAGGGTTAAGGAAAAGATCAAGAAGGCTCATACACATATCAACCTGTAAGGGCTGACTTTGGGTTGTTTCTCCTAATCTTAAAGGGTCTATTCTTTCAGATGTTGAAAAACAAATACCTTTTTTCTAGGTTGGATAGTGGTTGGGATGATCCAGTCACTTCCTTGTTTCCCTTTCAGAATGTAACTTCAAACCACAGATCAAATGATGTCATTGTTGCAGAAGATGGCCCTCAGTTGCTTGTTGGCCGGTTCATGTATGGACCACTTGACATGGTGGCTTTAACAGGAGAAAAGGTAACGTTCCAAGGTCCTCCTTCTCTCTCTTCCTCCTTCCCGGTTAAGCCATTGAAGACATGTAAGCCCTTAAGAACATGGGAAGAGCCCTGTAGCTTATCAGACCATTTTCTATTCTGCATTTTCATATCAGCTGACTGTATTCCAAACTTATAAACTAGAAATGAGCTCAGTACCTCATCTGTATTGCTTCTTCTGATCCCATGGCTTGCAGTTTTCTGCAGACAAATATTTCTATAGCATTTAATTATGCCTTTCCTTGTATGAGAGGATGCTTGCAGGAAGCTGTTCTTGTTCTGAATCAGATCATTGTTCTTTGTGCCCACTGTTGTCAACTCTGCTTAGAAACAGTCCATAGAGTTTCAGGCAGCAAAGTATTTATTTCCTTTGATCTTCCTGTTGGAAATATTTTAGTTAAAAGTGCTAGAGAGTGAATTTCACATGCAAAGTACCCATTTTAGAATTATAGGAGGAACCAAGCACATGCCCTACTCATTGCTAGAACTGCAAGATGTTTAACTGATGATTCACATTTTTATTCTGCCTTTTGTGAGATAGTCCTACAGATATTTGAAAGTTACTATTATTTCCCCTTTATTGTTTCTTCTTCAGGAAAAAACATGCTGTGTTCTTTCAGCTAATTCTCATTGGACTTGGTTTCAAGGCCTCTCAACATCTGGATTGTCCTCATCTGGCACTGTCTTTCTTAAAATGTGGCATCTAGAATGGGACACATGCTTTAGCTGCAGACTGAACAGTACAGAGCAGCAAGCTTTTCTTGTGCTTCTATTAAAACCAACTAAAATTGTCAGTGATGTCATACTGCTGAAATAGCTACTAATCCTCAAAGCTTTGGCCACAATGTTCTAGGCTTTAAGCTGCTGCAAAATTAGTTTTTATTTGACAGAATAATATAATATCCCTCATGAACTTTGATGTTAACTATGTATGTGTGTCGACAGGAATTTGTTTGCCTAACCTGAACTTCTCTATTACTGCATTTTAATTCCATAAAAGAATTTTACCACAGGTTATCTTTCATTTTTCAGGTTGACATTTTCATCATAACCGAACCTTCCTCTGGACGTTGGGTCTATTTTGATACAGAAATAACCAATAGTAGTGGTAGAATCGCATACAACGTCCCCAAAGACAAAAGACTTGCTGTTGGCGTCTATCCTATTAAAATGGTAGTCAGGTAAGTCTGGAAGAATCTAAATACATCCTTAAATTTTTGAGAGATTGAGGAGTATGTCCTACTCTCATAAAATGTTAAATCAAATTCTATAGTTAGAGTTTTCTACAACACATGAAGGTGGCTCAGTGGCTAAGACATTGAGCTTGTCGATCAGAAAGGTCAGCAGTTCGGCAGTTCAAATCCCTAGCATTGCATAACAGAGTGAGTTCCCATTACTTGTCCCAGCTTCTGCCAACCTAACAGTTCAAAAGCATGTAAAAATGCAAGTAGAAAAATAGGGACCACTTTGGTGGGAAGGTAATAGCCATTCCATGAGCCTTCGGCATTTAGTCATACTGGCCACATAACCACGGAGATGACTTCAGACAGCGCTGGGTCTTCGACTTTGTAACAGAGATGAGCACCGCTCCCTAGAGCTGGAAGCGACTAGCACGCATATGTGAGGGAAACTTTTACCTTTACCTTTACAACACATTGCTTGAGGCTGGAAGTTGATGGGGGGAATTATTTATCACAAATGAAGGCAAATACTGTATACATGTCCCAGAATAATGTTGCAGAATCCAATCTGTGTCAGTCACCAGGCCAGAGGTTTTGTCTTCCAAGTTTTCAGACTCTTGCTGGAGCCCATCTTCAGGAAACTTCTCTCTAGAAGAGTATGTGTTTGGGGCTGTTTTGTATGCAGTATTTATATGGTGCCTATTGTATGTGGCTTTTTAAATGTTCCCTGAAGATGTCCTCCAGCACGAGTCTGAAAGCTCAGAAGACAAAAGCTCTGGTCCTGATGACTGACCCATATTGGATCCTGTGAAGTCATTTATTTTCAATTATAATATACTTATTTCAGGGATCATGCTCCAATTTTCATCTGTTTTGTACCATACCAAATCATGACATGAAGTTTTGTCCTCCAGTTTACAGTTACAGTCCAAAATCTGCAGAAGAGGGGCTAAATGAGGCTTCTTGTAGCTCTGGAGCCACAAGTTGCCCATTGCTGTTGTAATGAATGCAGCATTTTTTTACACTCTCTTAGAATCCTTATCACTCGGTACAGGTTACTATTACAAAGATAAATATCACCATGAACCACAGAAAGAAGAATGTTGCTATTGGAATTTGATGGTAAAAATTTCCTTAGGTATACATGTCCTTGGGCTGATTCACTGGCAGAATGGTGGCACACGGTGGCAGATCACTGCCATCTGACGTAGTCCATATGCATGTCTCTCTCTCTCAATAGCTGTTCCCCAGTAATGGGACATGCAAAGCTAGATGTTCACCAGGAAAGATGCACTTTGATATTCTTCCTCTCTACTAACACTGTCAGCTGGTGCTCCATTCAAAATCCAAGAAAGAAACACTTAAGACTCCATTAATTCGAGAAAAGATATATTTTACTGGAAATCAAGTGGTAGCATCAAAGGAATTCTGATTCTGAGAAAATGAGCGTGTAAATCACATATACAAAGTGATGGCAATGTTCCCACCCACAAGAGTTCAAAATGTCCATCCAATTAAGATTTGCATATAATGTCATGTGGGCATCTTCAGGTTATGATGAGGCATCTGTCTGTTGACCTTGGCCTGTTTTGATAAAGAAGTGTGCTTGCGCATAGCATAAGAAAGAAGCATAAACAAGAAACTCCCCCCCCCCAACTTATACAGTTTATTCTCTCAAACCTCCAGCTCGCTTCCCATAACTATTTCACCCCTCCTCCCCCCGTTACTTATGACAGCCGGAAGATGCAAAGCAAAGGAAAGAAATCTTGAAGACTGACAAACACCTTTCTTGGAATTTCTGTATCATTTAAGTAAGCTGTGACCACCATATGAAAAGCTGAAGGTCTTTTTTCTTCTACATAAGGCCATCTGAAGAGGTATGATGGCTTTCTATTGTAACTTTTTTCTATGTTCTTTTGTGGTCATCAGGGGAGATCAGAGTAGTGCCATAAGCTACTTGACTGTCCTTCCTCGAGGAATGGAGTGTGTCGTCTTCAGCATTGATGGGTCCTTTGCTGCCAGCGTCTCCATCATGGGCAGTGACCCTAAAGTCAGAGCCGGAGCAGTTGATGTTGTCAGGTAAAGAGCACCTCATAATTCCATTAAGCTTTAAATTTTGCTTATTTTATTAAATTTATAATAGCCACCTGTTCCAGCAGATTCTGGGTGGCTTACAAAATAATACTAAATTTAAACAAGCCAGCTAGAACAACTATTATTAAAAGGCATAACAGTGTGTACTACCATGCCCAATGCATTAACATCAGCCAAGTTTTAAGGACTTTTCAGAACCCCAAGAGAGAGGGTGTTGTCTGTATTTGGGGAGGGGGATGTTGTTCTAGAGGGTGGGGATCACAAGAGAGAAGGCATACTTCCTTGGTCCCACAAGATGGCAGCCTTTAATAGAAGGGACCTGGAGTGCACCCATCTCAACCCAAATGTACCAGAGAAAGGTGATCCTTCAGATAACAAAGTCCAATTCCATGAAGGGGTTTAAAGGTATCAATCAGCACCATGAATCGTACCCAAAAGCCAGATGAGAGCTAGTAGTTATACATGGGCACAATGAGGAGTGCTCATTATTGCTCGCACTGCTGCATTTTATTTATTTTATTTGTTATACATGTACAAAATAACAAGTATAGGTATGAACATAAACAAGAACAAAGGGAGTAAATAGAGATAAATGAAGACAATAAGACAGGGATGATAGGCACGCTGGTGCGCTTATGCATGCCCCTTTAAGGACCTCTTAGGAATGCTCCCTTTAAGGAGGTCCTTAAAGGGGACATGCATAAGCGCACCAGTGTGCCAACCATCCCGTCTTACTGTTCTCATTTATCTGTATTTGAGGTCCACGGTAGACAGTTTGAGGTTGAGGCTTGTGAGGGGTTGAGGCCAGTGGTGGGATTCAAATTTTTTAACAATTGGTTCTGTGGGCGTGGCTTAGTTGGTGGGCATGGCTTGGTGGTCATGTGACTGGCTGTGCATGGCCAACTCAGTATCACTCACATCGAGGCAGGCATCTCCTCGCCTGGCCTCTCATGACTGTGGGGATGCTGCAACAGTCATAAGTGTGAAAAACGGTCATAAGTCATTTTTTTTAGTGCCATTGTAACTTTGAATGGTCACTTCACAGAAGCAAAGTCCCAGCAAAGGAGGAAAAAAAAACTCCAGAGAAGTTCCTGAGACAGGAAGTCTAGTCCTGCCAAGAATGTAATAAGGGTTAATGGAGAGGCAGTTTCTGTAAGCAACACCAGAATGTTTCCTTCTTGACAGGTTTAGGCCAGAAATTTTTTCTAACATCCGGTTCTCCGAACTGCTTAGAATGTAAACAACCGGTTCTAGCAAATAGGTGCGAACTGGTAGAATCCCACCCCTGGTTGAGGCTATAACAACGGAGTTGGGTAGGGCATTCCTGGTGTTGACCACTCTGTTGCTGAAGTCGTATTTTCTGCAATTGAGTTTGTATCGGTTTACCATGAGTTTGTATCGGTTGTTTGCCTGTGTATTATTGTGACTGAGGTTGAAGAAGTGGTTGACCAGTTGTAGCTTATCTGGTCTTCAAGGGCAGCCCAAAGTAGAGTGCAGTACAGTAGTCCAGTTGTGAGGCCTGCACTACCTCCTGGGCGAGGAAAGAGCATAACTGTCGCATAAGATATATCTGTGCAAGGGCAAATTAGTCAATCCAAGTGGAAATAGGTGATGGCTTCCAGACAGAATTCCTGACCTTGCCCTGTAAAGGGAGCCCCTTTTGTCTACTTATAAAGTAGTCAAGTGATAATCATTCCTCAATGAAAATATCTATTGGCATATTCCTGTCAGGTGCACCTTGGAAATAATCTGTTTGGGAATAACTTTGTTACATTTTCACCACTTGGTGGCAGGAGTGCTAGCGAAATGTCCCCAGGCAAAACTTCCAGGTTCCATGAAATATTAAACCGTGGAACTTTTCTTCAACTTTTTGAAGAAAATTGTGTTTCCTCTCTCTATCATATGCCCCCTGGCCCCTCTCTCTACTTTTTCACATGATTCTCCTGCCACCAGGTAGTCAAAACAGGAGTGAAGCACCTTGTGCGAGGAAGGGGAAATTCCTGCTTTTTTCCCCGCTTTTCAGTCCTGTGTTGACTGATAATTCAGCTGTGGAGATGTTTAATTTTGTACTTTGATTGTTTTAGAGTGTGCACCACAACTTGTATGTATTTCCACTCTCAAATGGCTGGGAGCCTAGTTTGTCTAGAGGAGTCGTTTGCGGGAGCACAAAGAAATGGCCAGGTCTGCTTAGCCATAAACCATTCCTATGTTAAGCCATAAACCATGTTTGATAAGCCAAGTCGTTCACATTCCAGGCTAAACCAAAACCTAATAGGTCTCTCAGTGGCATAAAACAAATTTAAAATCAAAACTTTAAGAATAATTACAGTAGTAATGAAAACAAATGTATGAAACAAGAAGAATTAATAATATTAACAAGTACAGGTATTCCTCGAATTAGAACCATTCATTCAGTGACCAAAGTTGCAATGGCATTGAAACTTTTGACTGTTACAGCGTGGTCACATGATCAGAATTGGGATGCTTGGCAACTGGTTCATATTGATGATATTTGCAGTGTCCTGGGGTCATGTGATCACTTTTTGCCACCTTCTGACTAGCAAAATCAATGAGGAAGCCAGATTCACTTAACAACCGTGTTACTAACGTAACATCTCCCCTGGTTCAATTAAAAACTGTGGCAAGAAAGGTCATAAAATGGAGCAAAAGTCACTTAACAACTGGCTCACTCAGCAATATAAATTTTGGGCTCAATTGTGGTTATAAGCCAAGAACTAACTGTAAAAGCAACTGGTAGAAGCCTGCATGGAAAAAAAATGCCTGAGGGCCTTTTTAAAGCTTGTAAAGATGTCAGGCCCCTCAGAGAAGGTTTAGTCAAGTTTCCCCGTTGTAGGCAGTTTTCCTCAGATGCTTTCAGTCAGATTGGAGTTACATAAAAGGAGTTTTCTCAAACAGTCTGGAGTTAAGCATTATAGGGCTTTAATGGCAGCAATTTGCCTGGAAACAAATTGGCAGATAGTGCAATACTTAAAGCATAGGTGTAATCTGGTCTCTTAGTATTGTTTCCTAGATTCACCTGGCTGTTTAGCTTTGTAACAATTAAAACCTCCAGGTGCCTAAGACTCACAGGCAATGCCACATACATTAACGTAGTCAGACCTGGATTTTACCACTGTGTGCACCACATTTTTAAGACATCCTCTTCCAGAAAGGAGGACAGTTGAGGTCTCAAACAAAATTTTAAGGCAGTCCCTTTCTCTCTCTCTCTCTCTCTCTCTCTTCAGTCTAGAAATTAGATTTGTGTAGAAGCTGCTCTAGACTGCCTACCTTCTCCTTTTGGGAGAATGTAATCCCATTCAGAACAGACAGAACTACCATCTCTCTGGAATTATGGGCCTCCTAAAATAGATACTTTCATTTTCTCCAGATGCAGTTTTTAGTTCATTTTTCTCTCATTCAGCCCATTACTGGCTGTAAGCAGGCAGCTCTGCAGGGAAACCTTACCATTTCCTGAAGATGTAACAGTGAAAGAGAGCGTCCTCAATATACTAATGTCACCTCGCTCCAAATCTTTGATGTGGTTTTTAGCAGTTTCATGTAGATATTGGTAAGCCTTGGAGACCAAATAGAACCCAAGAGTTCCCATTCGGTTTAACAACTGTGGTGCATCCATAGGCCGTCAGTGCTTTCATCAGAAGGATGAGAATAGCCTCACACTGCAAGCTGCTTCCCTTTTAGGAGTGCATATAATCTTCCACTGCATATAGAAAAGGAAGGTCTTGCTCATGACTCAACTTGCAATCACTGACTCTCCCTTGACTGACAGACAACTCTGAGCAACTCTGTTCAAGCAGCAGCATTATCTAAACTCCGTCCAAGCTAGAGATGGAACCATTGTTGACCTGTGACTCCTATGTCTAAAAAGCAGCAATCTAGTCTACCAAAATTGATACTATCTATAGCCAAAGTGAGAACACAGAGGAGAGATTGAACCTGGAAATAAGGAGAAATTTTCTGAGAATGAGAACAATCAATCAATGGAACAGAAGTTGCCTTCAGAAGTTGTGGGAGCTTCATCACTGGAAGCTTTCAAGAAACGACTGGACAGCCATTTGTCCAGAATGGTGTAGGTCTGCTTGGGCGGGATGAGTGGGTTTGGAGTCGGACTAGATGACCTACAAGGTACCTTCCAACTCTGTTAATCTGTATCTGTATCACACCCTCTGTTGTTGCCCAAGCAAAGATCATCAAGCCAGCCAACCCATAGCCTATGCTGAAGCCAGTTGTGCCATTATTTTATTGGATTTTATCTATCACATTGTTATATTGCCACAAACTGAAAAACTTTTGGCAGAATAATCTGTTTCCTCCAGGACTGGTTACAAATGATAAGTCACCAGTCTTCCAAGTTTTCCAAGACTGAGAAACACTGGATGAGAAAGAAAGTTGAATTTGAAAATAATTGATAACAATTGATAATTGATAAAAGGGGGAACTTATTATTAAGAAGACTGTATTAAATAATAGAGAGAAATTCAAATTTTATTCCCCTAGCTCTGACTATTATGGCATGCTAATAACCATGGGACTTCAGCTCCTTACAACTTCACGTTCACAACTTCACATTCCATCATGCGCAATTCCATCCCTTCCATCTTCCTAACCATCTGTTTTTCCTCTGTTGTTACCTTTTGGTACTATCCCATTCTCACTCTCCCCTCTGGGATTTTATCAGACAGAATAAATGTCTATAGGGATTTTCAATCATCCAGGTCATGATTGCCCCAAAAGTGCTTTTTCAAAAGGCAACTTGACTTTCTTTGTTTTTCCTTGAAGGTATGAACTGAAAAAATTTCTTGGATGAGAAACAAAACCTCTTGAAAGAAAAACCAAGGAAGTCCCAGTTGCCTTTTGAAAAGGCACCTTTGGGACAGCCATGACATGGATGATTGAAAGCCTCCATAGACACCTCTGTAGTTACCTTCTCACCTTCTGTTATTCTCCCATTCTCACCCTCCCCTCTAGGATTCTATGAGGCAGAATAGTCATACGCTGTTCAATGATCCCAGTTGCTTTTCTCTTCTCTCTAACACAGGCATTGGCAAGATCTTGGCTACCTGATTATCTACATCACAGGACGTCCCGACATGCAGAAGCAACGTGTTGTCTCCTGGCTGTCTCAGCACAACTTCCCTCAAGGAATGATTTTCTTCTCTGATGGTCTTGTCCATGATCCTTTAAGGCAGAAAACCATTTTTCTCCGGAATCTTGTGCAAGAGGTAATATCCTCCTTGCTCTTTCAGGAGCATTGAATGGGGAAGCTTTGAAGTTTGCTTAATTAGACACTAATTTTCTTGAGTTGTTGGATCAGATTCATGGCCAGAAACAGCCATAACATGTGAACAAAGACTACAACAATCCATATGCTTCATAGTTCAAATTCATGATTGCTAGTGACCCAGACTGATGACATGGGTAAATTGGGACATTAAAAATGGAAGCTGACTGGTATCATATTTTCTTGGCTAACCTTTGACATTTCTCCCTTCCTTCAGTGCCACATCAAAATTTGTGCTGCATATGGCTCCATGAAGGACATTTCTGTGTATAATGTCCTGGGTCTTTCCCCCTCTCAGATTTACATTGTTGGACGACCAGCAAAGAAATATCAGACTCTGTGCCAGGTAATTGTTTTTCTTTTTGTGGAAGATTTAAGGGCCCTGGGAAATAAGAAGGGTTCTGGGGATATTGTATAAAATTTGGAAGCCCCTTGAGAAGGGCGCAAATGACTGCAACCATCATACATACGTACCGGTTGCCAAGCACCTGAATTTTGATCATATGACTATGAGGCACTGTGACAGTCGTAAATGCAAAGACCAGTCATAAATCACTTTTTTCCATGTCATTGAGCTTTCAATAGTTGTTAAACAAAAGATCATAATTTGACCACTCTGTATTATGCCCATTATTTCTGAACCTATGGAAAACATTTCTTAAATCGAAAGAACATGGCTCTCTTTTGTGCAACTGATGGGTCTCCCCAGTTTTATTCAAGCTGAATCTCTCAAGTTTCTTCAGTCTTTTCATTATTTATTAAATTTGTTTGCTGCCCATCTCACTGAGGGGTAACTCTGGGTGGCTTACAACATTAAAGAGAGCATTATAGAGCATGTTCTCAACTTATAACATCATCTTTGTTACCCTCCATGGAACCTGCTCTAAATTGCACATACATCTAGAAATGGGCTGCCAGAATTATAGACATTTCATGTGTAAAGGGGAATAAGAATTTCACTTTTTAAAATTCAGTATTTCCCCTAATGTAGCCCAGAAGTGTGTTAGCACTTCTACCAACTGTCTAACACAACTGCCTCATGTTGTCAATGACTACATCTAAGATCCTTTTACCATGTAATGCTTCTAAGCTGTTAATCTACTCTACTTAAGTGTTATATCTATGCTTTTTGTTATATCTATCTATGCTACCAGAATAAAACCTGCAATGGCCATCAGCAATTTTTAAAAATTTATACTGCATTGCTCTGATTTGTACCTGATTTGTTTTAAACATTAAATAAGGTCAGACTCAATTGATATCCTTTTTTTAATATTTGCAAATAAAATGCAAAAATAGAGATCTGATACAAACTAAGAATAATATAAAAAAGAAAAATGAAGAGAAGAAAATACATTATAAAAAATTAAAAGAGATATAAAATTACTCCCATCCACCTTTCAGACAATTATGGAAAACTTCTGCAACTTACCTTCTCTGATATTTTGGTAAACATCTTTTCTTCCCATATCTCATCTCTTATCAACATATTAATTATAAAATCTCAATATTCAGTCCTAATCAGCAAAAATCCATTAAGAGCTATCAGGAATAATAATATCTATATGTTTTCCCTTAATCAAGTAAATCAATTTTATACTCATAATCTTTATATCTCAAAACCTATACCCCAAAATCTTATATGAATGTGTCCAAGAACCAAGTTTATCTCAAAGGATTTTATAGCTTATGAACGATGCAGTTTTAAAAATAAAATTAATAGACAGGATAAATCCTTACATATTTAATGGATAAAGAAAAGATATCTGTTTCAAAGTCACGCTTAAACAAAATTGCCTTATTTGATCTTTTATGTGTTACTAGGAAAGGAACTTGAAAATTGGGCAAATAAAAGTTTAGACTCCATAGAAGGGAAGACAACTTCTAGCAGTTCTAACAACAAATTGTTCATCAGTCCTATGCAGAAATTCAGCAGCTGCTGCTGTCTGGAGATGACATGTGACATGGCTAAAGACTGTGTTGAATTGTTCCACAAAAAAATCCTCTTTTTCCTAATTTAAGCCAACAAACAAAACAGCTGAAAAATATTCTGCTGTTTTTTATTGATCTATGGTCACAGGATGATTGTTCTCTGTGGAAGACAAAATTTATAGTCATTTTATCAAGCTGATTTCATTTGTTATCATCTTTCCTATTTTATTAAGAACAAACAGTAATTGGTTTAGGAAAGGAACAGCCTACCCTTTGACCACACATAATTATTTCTAACTTGCTTCTATCTCTAGCAATTCAACAAGGCAGTAAATTGAAGAGAGCTTTTTTCTAATCTTGTGTATAGCCCACATGTTGTATTAATTCTCCTCCCGGCCAGAGAATGCTTGGTGCGCCCTATCTTCTTCACAATGGCTTCCAGTTTATTCTGTTGTGCACTCTAAATATGGCTTTGGTTATGCCTGCTAATGTTTGCTAATGGTTCCTGCATTTTAAACAGGTTTGCAGTCAACTAGGTCAATTGATCAATTCTAATATTTAAGCATTTTCAGTATATAAACAGATTCGGGTAGTCTACTGTGTTTCCACATTTTCCTCTAGCTAATCCAAAACCAGCTTAATGTTTCTTGCCCATCCACTTATCCCTCTGTAGAGGCTGTAAAGTCCCTGTGTTCTGTGCATTTCTTACTACAAATGTAAAACAAACATTACCCTCCACGAGAGAATCCACTTCCCTGGCCAATTCCTTGGCACAAATTCTGTCTTTATCCTTACAGGTGGCTGCAAGGAAAGAACCAGTTGATTGGTCTATTTTTGATTCATTTGTCCTTTAATGACTTTTAGTCTGGTTGGGTTGGTGTTTGGGGAGAAGAGCAGTGAAGTTTCTGCAGTACATTACTCCCTCATACTTCAGGTGATGCTAAACGTTTGCCATCTTTGTTTTTCTTCTCTCCTCCAGTTTATCAGCGAAGGTTATGCAGCCCACTTGGCTTCCCTGGAGTTCAGCCTCCGTTCCCGGCCTAAGAAAAACAGCTCCCGCATGATCCTAAGGAAAGGCAGCTTTGGTCTTCATTCTCAACCTGATTTCTTACGCAAGAGGAATCACCTCCGGAGAACTATGTCTGTCCAGCAACCTGACCCACCATCCTTGACCCCCAAGCCGGAGCGTGCCCAAAGCCAGCCCGAGTCAGATAAAGACCATGACCGGCATCTGCCCTCCATGGTGTGGATGAGAGGGGGGGTTCATAAGTTTGAGTCTGTCCCATAACAAGAGCTGGGATGGCACCACCAGGCCTCTGGCATCCTGCAAAGAGCTTGTAGGCATTTGCTCTTTGAGTTGCACTTAGCAGCTTCATGGTTCAAAGTAATGGAGAGGATTGGAATTCACAAAGCTCTGGCAGCTTCTTTCTCCCCAGGGGAACTTTCCTGTTTGTTCCTCTTGTTTGTGTCCACTCATGAAACATTGAAAGTAGAGAAAATGATTTGTACCAACTGCAATCTCTTGCGGGGGTGACGCTGGACAGCAAAATGAGCTTGTGTCTTAATGTTTACTTCGTAACAAAAATGTGCAATAAAGCAGAGCGGGAAAGCTCCAGCTTATCTCAGTGAGAAAGGGTCTCACTGACAACAACCACATCTGCTTCTCGAAAAGGCAGCCTTCTGATGTGGCAGCAGCAACATCTGCAGTTCTTGGGGCAAATAAGAATCAAAGGGAGGAGCCCATAGCTGTGCACTGGGGAATCTCTTGGGTGCCTTAAGCCCAATATCTTTTCTCTTATTAATCTCTTAAGCCCAATATCTTTTCATCCAGACAGCTCTATCACTGGCTTATCACCAGAGTAGGTTTCAATTTTGCTTATTTATCAAAGACTTCAATAGAGGCAACACATGAACGTGGAAACCAGTGGTGAAAAAGTTGAACCCTGGATTCAATGTAGGCCAACTATTTTTTAGATATGGCACCCATCTTCTCTGGCCACACAATAGCATTTTTTGCTCTTTTTGCAGAAAACCATAACTTCTAAAGAAACTGAAGGGATTGTGTGCATCCTTCTGCCACCATCATCATAACACCATCAGTCATCAAGCAACCTTCACTCCTGCTTCTCACAGTTTCCTATCCTATGTATTGAACACACTGTTGAGCTTCAGGAGAGAACTTTTCTGTGCCATATTCCCAGTGCTGTAAGATATCTGCCATTTCTGAATAAAATATCCCAAACACTCAATGATAAGGTATTGGTTTTCCATATGAAGGGGTCCCATGACAAAAAACGTCGCATCTCCATACTAATCAATTTTCATATAAAATGAATTAATAAACTAGTGAACTGATTCAAAATAAAGGAGTTTATTTTGTTCCTGCAAGGTAAATGTATGTATAGGATACCTGCTTTTCGGAAGTTTCTCTCCTCCTCTTATCATCATTAAATACAGTGTAACTATAGAAAACACAGAGTAAATGAAACTTCCATGCAACTCTTGAGAAAGAGACTGAAAACTTTGTTCTGGGCTCAATCCACCTGACCTTGGTAGAAGTTGAGCAACCCCAGTCAAGCATTACCCCATCATAAGAAAAAGTACAATAGAAGCATGACAAAGGGAATGAGTCAGGAGATAGCAAATGACATTGTACTACTAAATATTGAAGTAGAGTACGACAGCCTATATTTCATAGCAGAAATTAATAGGCGAAACATGCCTGTCATTAGTTCTTAGGATTGACCAGACAAGCTAACAGCACACAAAAACCTTATGAATAGATTGAGCTTTTTTCTTCATTGGAAGTTTATCAAAGATGGATATTAGAAAACAGATGGTGCCTACAATAATGAAAGGAGAATGAAAAATGGCAAATTGCTTCATGGCTTAATTGCTGTACAATCCTGAGATAACTATTTCCTTGCCTTTAACAATTTTGCTTCTGGTAATACAACAGTATACCTTCCTTAACCTGCAGCAACAAAATTTCCTCAGAGAGTTAATCAAGGGCTTTGTTAAATTTAGCTGTCAGACAGTGTCTCATAGCTAATGCAATCTTGATTTTTCCTGTATCTTCAAATCCATTTCTCCCTACGGGCATTGGGGGGCGGCACTCTTATCTCACCACACCACTCAAAAAGCTTTGAATCTCTTACTGCAGTGTTCCTTCATTTTATCTCTTGTTCTCCTTCATATCAAGATGCCTCTTTAATCATTCTTTTTATTGGTCTTTTTCTGGTTCTTGCATAGGTAGGAATAGCATATGTGCCAGAATTGCTCAGAATTGTTAAATTGCTCAGAATTGCTCAAGTTCATGCAATACATGGTTTTGATTGATTATCCTGCATATCAAGCTGGTAGGTAAGGCTAAAATGAGTAATCGGTGATTCAGACTTTTGTGAGAATCCAGCCATTCGTTTAACAAGTGGTGAGAATTAGACCATAATGGTGACATGGTTTCTTTCTTTGGGTATAGTAATGTCTCAAGGTAGTTGTTTTTGTAAGCTGCATTTAGTGTTTTTAGTGAACCCAGTCAATAATAAGCATCCCTTACACCAAGATTCAATCAGATAACATGGCTTAAAAACCAAATTAGATCTAATCTATCGAGTAAATTTGCTATTATTATTTTTTTAAAGATAGACATAGGCCATCTTCTGCAAGTAATTGAGGGTATATCTTGGGAAACAGAGGTACTTTCCCTTGGCCTGGCCCTGGACTAATATAAATGCTTCTACATGACTTAATTGACATCACATCTAGTTAATGAAGCAAGTTAAGGTTGAAGAAGAATTCCCAATCATTTTGCAACAGTACATCAGTCAGCTAAATGGGTGACATTATTAAGAGATTTTGCTACCCACCCTATCTGGAGAAAAATAGAGAGACCCCAGGGAGTTGTAGCAGAGTCCTTTACACCAAGTAATTCAGAGTTAAACACATCAACTTTTGCTCATGATTATAGTAAGGGACTATATTCCCCAAATTGTACGTTTGAATGTGGTGTAGTCCTCCATGCTTGTAGGAATGGAATAGAATAATTGCATCTTCGTGTGTGACAAATCCATAAAGTGCGCAAACAGGTTTGTAACTCAATTTAAATATAAAGTGTTACAAAAAATGGTTTTGTAAGGTCAGATCTATTAGCACCTGAGAGATTTTAGCAGATTTGTTGGCCCTGGGATTATCTGCTGGTATTCTTCAAGTGCTGTTTATTTAAAAAAACAACACTCCTTTCTTATTCATGTCAGACCTTCACATTTAATGCTTCCTCTTCCATTGACTTAATTATTGCCTCAGTAGCTTCTTCCAGGCTATTTATGTGACTCAACATAAGCCTTGCTATCCAAAAATGGGACAAACAAGAATGTTCAGACATGACAATTTAGGAATCTCTACCAAAGAGTTCCATGTCGTCAGCCTCATTTTAGGCCTGAAGCTTTAAGATATGGAAATGCTGGCACTAAAACCAGAAACTGTGTTGGCTGATATTTTCCATTCCCATGTGGGCTGCATCCACATCCTGTTACTTTTCACTGTAGTTTTACAGGAGAGTACCATGTTCTTCTAATGCTTCAGAATTCACCTGGAAAAATGGAAGACTGGAAAAAGCAACTAGACAACATAGGTACAAAAGATGGCTTAAACAAGATTGTTCTGTTTGTCAGAAGCAAACAGCATCGAGTGCATTCAGATGGGAAATTTGTAGGAAAACTGAAGATCTGGATAATTCTAAAATATTACAGTAAAGAAAAAGGAACACTTGTGAATTATCTTGGAACAGCAGTCTTGGTATTGGAATAAATGGATGTTTGAACCTACTTGTGTGTTAGGACTGATCCTAAGTTGGACTGATTGCTTTGTGGGTCTTGGATTCAATCTGTGAGGATTCCCCAAAGTTACTTCCATCTACCAGTGTATCTCTTTCTGAAGATAAATAGAAAGGAGTATCCTAGTTAACCAACACATCATCTTCTTTCTCCCCATCCAGAACTGGGACAATCTTAATGTTCTTAAATGCCTTGTTAACAGTTCCCTTTATGCTGCTCCCTCATATTTAAGAACTTGTTCTTTTTTTAAAAAAAAAGCCAGTGAATTACAATGGTGGCTTGTTATAATGTGTGTTGTTACAAGATGACATGTATATGGTTGTGCTTTGTGTGCGCATACACGTGTGTACAGTGTTTCACATCAGTGCCATTGCTAACTTTGCATAACAGAAGTTAACTTTTATATTACATGTTTTGTTCAAGGTTTGGCTGTTCTGTTGTAGCATTGTGAAAAGACTTTCGATTCTGCTCCAGGTATGAGTAGCATTGTTAATCCAAATCTCAGCTTTCACATTTAAGTAGCACTAAAGAAAATGTTGGGCTGGTAGCTTCTGCTGCTTGACCCAAATATTCTGTGGTGTGTCTGTTTTTTGAAGTAGTCTTTGAATCCTCTTCAAAGATAGAGGTTTCTTCTCATTGGCATTTACAGATCAACTCCTATTTTTATGACCTCATTGGGTGGAAAACTGCATAATTCACCACATCATTTGAATGCAGCAACTTCTGTGTTGTTGCACCATGTGGGGAGGGAGGGAAAAGAAGAATGGAAAATGATATTCAAATGGGACTGGATGTGAGTATTTTGCCTTTTTTCCACACAAAGCACATTTGTGCTTTGCAGTGTCTCCTGTCAATTATCAGAACCATTATTGGGAGTGGTGAATATGTTCTACAAAGGCATTCTCTTGTAACAATATCAGGTAGCAATGCAGGCTGACTAAGGGTCATTTGAAAGCTGAAAGTTGAGTTCATAAAAGTTCAGAGCTGGTAGAGATTAACTATTTCACATTTTTTCTGCTACCATCACTTGCACTGATTATTATGATTGCCTATATTTGCCAATAGAATGAACCCTTCAGACAGCAAATGCTAGACACATAGTTTCTCCAACCCCTGTTATAAAGCTGTAACACATTTGGTCCCTAAATTTCTTCATCACAAACCGGTGGATGAATTTCCAAATTCTAAAGGTTTCTGCAAACTTCCAAGAACCAAATTCCCCAGAAAGACAGAATATAAACCATTTGTACACCATATTTGATATCACTTGCTATTCAAAATGTTTAATACTTATCTACAAAATATTTAATACTTTTATTTGATATTTTTAAATATTGTCTTGGAAAGATGACATGAAGTTGTTGGATTATTAGACTTCATTTTAAAAAGGCCCAAATCATTATAATCTGAGGCGCTAATATTTTTATTTTTTGAGATGAGATTTGCATTGGTGAGGCCAGGTGTGCTGAATCATTTCTAGATACTTAATTAGATTTGTACAAATCTTGGTTTAGTCAGTAGACACAGCTGAGCTAAAGATACCCCTTTTGAAGTATGGAGAAGTCAATGCTTATTTACAAGATTCCATTCTTTTTCCTGCCACCTTTCCAAGTCAATATATATTAGACTGTTTTCTTACAGCCTTGGGAGGTATAGTGACATAATTATTCTTCCAGGAACTCTGGCTTCTTGCCTTATCAATGTCACTCTTTACATCCATAATAACTAAATAAAAATAGCTTTGATCATTCTCCATCTAGAGGTAAAATGGCAAAATTAAAAACCTGCTCTTGTTTTCTGGGTTAATTATGAATATTGATTTCAGATCTAGTTATCACCTCTTCCAAATGTGATTTAATCAGTTGGATTGGTTCTCTGTACTAGAAATAAGCTAATTTTAAGGCATTTTAGGTTCTCAGCCCTGAGACTCCTAGGCTATGCTTCCCTAAATTGGCCTAAAGATGTTGATTTCAAAGTCAAGATTTGTATGGCTCTGTGGCTCTTGGAAAGCACTTTAGGGTGAGATTTAGAGATCAATGGAATGGTTGAAGGGCATAATTGACAACACTGAAAAACTTCAAAAATCAAACTTTGAATTGCTAAATGTAGAGCGAGTATGAGCAATACAGAGGATTATCAAGTCGAATGATGATGGATAGCCAGCTAAATCTTTATGGAACAGTCAGAGAGACAGGGAATATGTCAAAAAGTAAGTAATTCTACCCTGCCTCAAAGCAGCACACCAAATTGGCCTTGTTATGTTTATTGTATTTGGAGGTTTTATTAAAAAAAATGCTTGGATTTGAAAGCTGCCATATATTTGTATTTTTATTTGTATGATTATTTATATATCAGATTTATAGATTGCCCATCTCCTTCACAGAATGACTTTAACACTGAGATGCCAAAGAATGTGAGCTTTGAACTAAAATTTTGTTTTTTTATGAGTCTGCATATGAGAATGTGGTATTTTGAATTTTGGATAAACTCCAGCAGCAGAGAGAGAGAGGTTGTCAGAATATTTTTATCACATAACCATTTGCAGTGTACAGCGAATGAATTTCTTACAGAGGAGCTTAAAAAGATGATTAGGGAGCGGGGAAGTATTAATGTTTTTCCAAAAGGTATTAATTTTATTTTCAGCTGATTTTTAAAATCTTCTGACATAACATGAGTTAATGTCAAGTATCGCACTTTCTTTGCCTTTTGGTATGTATCTTTTTAAATTCTTCGATGTGGGAGCATTTTTCTGTTGCTCGTACCCACAGTTTCTGATTAATTGTTTTAACACACAGCACTCTGATGAAATAAAGCAACAGACCTTCTTGTTTGAGACTAGTGTTTCTTACTGTTTCCACGTGTGCTACGGTGCATCTTTGGTTCATGCACAAAAATAAATGTATCTATTCCTACTCTATACATTCTACAAATCCATGACTGTACACAAGCAGAAGAAGAAATAAAGCAATGTAACTTCTAAATCAAGCTGAGTCTTTACTGTCCGCTACCACATGTCCTTCAAATCCCTTACATCAGGGGTGTAAACCTTAATTTCATTGAGGGCCGCATCAGGGTTGTGTTTGACCTCAGGGGCCGGGTGGGAGTGGCCAGGATGGGCGTAGCCAGCTTGACATCACTTGTGTCAGGGCGCCTGTTGTGGCCCAAGTGCTCTGCCAGCAAAAAGTGGCTCCTGAGCTCCATTTTTGGCCATGACAGCTTCCTGCAGCCCTCTGCCAGCAAAAGTGGAGCTTGGGTGGGTTGCACATGTTCCCCTAGGCTCTGTTTTCAGCTGTGATGGCCTCCTGCAGCCCTCTGCCAGCAAAAGGAGCTCTGTTTTAGCTGGCAGAGGGCTGCAGGAGGCCATTGCACCTGAAAACGGCAGCCTGGGAAGGCCACATGCAGCCCTTCTTAACTCTGTTTCTGCTGGAAGAGGTACCACAGGGCGGTCCTTCACTGTTTCCAGGGCAGCCCCGCAGGCCAGATCTAAGCCCTTGAGTTTGACACCTCTGCCTTGCATGGTTTTGGATGAACAGGGGAATGGAGGAATGACCTGTATTCCATTTTAAGGAATAGCCTGCAGATGATGGAGGAATCTGGACTCTAATTTATAAATAGGAAATGCCTATCATAAGTAGGGAATAATTAGCTGAGCAGCCTTTCAAGGCTAAAGTTAACCATATTCACTCATTGTGTCCTACATGCTATGGGAATTAATTCATTGGGATTTATAAACTTTGCTTTATGGCTTAGCAACAGGATAGAAAATACTCAGGGCACCGACATTCCATGACAAAATGGCAGGTTTTCAATGGCATTTTAGAGTTTTTTTCCATCAAATTAAAAATGGAAATGGATGTGCTCAGCCTCTGAGCTTTAAGCACCCATTTTGACTCTTAAAACTGCCAAATTCCTTTCAAAGTATACAGTTTTTAGCCTTCTTCATTAGATCTGCTCCTTATGTTCCTCGGAAGGAACACAAAATGCTGCTTTTAAGCGCAAGACTGAAAAATGTGTGATGTAAATTCCGTCAACTGCAGTTTATTCAACAAACCATATAATGTGATAAACCCACAACTTATTTTAAATTGCAAATAACAGAAATAATAATTATTTTTTTTAACTAACTACAGGTAGTCCTCAACTTATGACCACAAGTGAACCCAAATTTTCTGTTGCTAATGAAAGATTTGTAAAGTGAGTTTTGCCACATTTTACGACCTTTCTTGCCACAGTTATTAAGTGAATCACAGCAGTTAAGTTAGTAACCCCGTTAAGCAAATCTGACTTTGCTTGTCCAAAGCTCGCAAAAAGTGCTCACGTGAGCCTGAAATGCAGCACCCATCATAAATATGAGTCAGTTGCCAAGTGTCTGAATTTTGACCATGGGACTATGGGGATGCTGCAACGGTTGTAACTGAAAAACGGTCATAAGTCACTTTCTTTGGTGCTGTTGCAACTTTGAACGGTCACTAAATGAACTGTTGTAAATGAAGGACTACCTGTATTTCTGACAAGTTGGTTTAGCCTACTGTTTCCAGCATCAAGGAAAATAACATTGGCTTATTGAATGGCAGAGTGGCATTACTGTTTCCAATAAACAGAACAGAACAGAATATAGAATAGAAAAGAAAAATAGAAATAGAATGAATGGAATAAAACAGAATAACAGAACAGAACAACAGAATAGAATAACAGCGTTGGAAGGGACCTTGGAAGTCTTCTGATCCAACCTCCGTTGAATCAGGAAACCCTGTACAGTGATGGGTTGTTGCTAATTCTGGCTGGCTCGCCTGTACTGTTCGTTCCAACCACCAGCTGGGCCCACCTACCTGCCCAGGTGCTATCCCTACATATCTGGCTTGCTCTCCCCGCCCATGCAGCCCAGCTGCTTTCCACGCCTCACATACACTACTCACCGCAGCTGCTGTGTGCAGGGAATCCCTTTTTGCAGCCACGCACAAGCTGCATGAAGGGGGCATGCACACGCTGTCACATTTTCGGTTCTGCACTAGGAGAACTGGTTGTTACAGTATGTGTAGCCCATCTCTGACAGGGGTGTCAAACTTGCATTGTCACAGTGTTGCATGATGTAACCCAAACCCTTCGCTAAACTGGGTGTGGGCGTAACCACATGACGCATCCAGCCAGTGGGCCACGAGTTTGTCTGCCCTGCCCAATACCATTTCCAACAAGTGGTTGTCCAATCTCTTCTTAAAAGCTTCCAGTGTTTGGAGCATTTACAACTTCTGGAGGCAAGTTGTGATTCATTGTTATGTCAGTTTGATTTTATAACTTAAAGATATTTAAGAAGCAAGCAAGGTAGAAAGGGATTATCCCTTATTAATTACTCGTCTCTTGATGAACCACCAGCCCAAGAAATTGAACAGGGCTGTTTTGGAAATAAGACAGTAGCTTATGTGGGAAAGAGGTGTGTCTCTCTTTCAGTAGATCTTTGCTCCTGATAATTGCCTAGACGTAACTTGTTCCCTTTTGGTAACATATTTATTCATTTATTTATTTTATTTGTCAATTGCTTACAAGATAATAGGTATAAGTAAAAACTTAGTTATGAATACATGGATACATATAAAAAAAATAAAAAAATATATAAAAGAAACAATAGGACAGGGATGGTAGGCATGTTGGTGCGCTTATGCATGTCCCCTACAGACCTCTTAGAAAGGGGTGAGGTCAATAGTAGACAGTCTAAAGTTAAAGTTTTTGGGGTTTGGGGAAAAAATATCACAGAGTCATGTGGAGTATTCCAGACATTGACCACCCTATTGCTGAAGTCATATTTCCTGCAATCAAGTTTGGTGCGATTAAGCTTGAGTTTGTATCTATTGTTTGCTCTTGTGTTGTTATGGTTAACTGAAGTATTCATTGACAGGTGGACATGCAATGTATGATTTATATACTATACTTAGCATTGGAACCGAAGGCAGCATAGTTCTAGTTTTTGCTCAGTCTAGAATTTCAAGTCTGGTGGCATAAGTATTCTACAACCGAGTAGAGGAGTGGGAGAACTCTTCTTGTGAAATATTTCTGGACTTTCTCAAACTGTGTTAATATCAAATAACGTAATGTGGGTTCACGACTGATGAGCTGGTATTCAAGTATTGGTCTGGCAATGTTTGTAGGCTCTAGTTTTTATGTAATATCACAGAGAAAAAGCTACATAAATTAGGGTTAACAACTCTTAACGCTTTTTGGCTATGTAGTTACAATGACCTTTAGCAACTTAAGTCATTTGAGTTGAGTACTCCAAGATCCTTGACAGAGTTTGAATTATCAACAAGGTCTTGACTATTCAGCCTGTATTTTATTTTCTGATCTTTTTGCCAATATGTAGACAGAGCATTCGTTTGTTGAGATTTGAAGTTGCCATTTGTTTGACCATTCCTGATACATTATCATGTTTTTTTGAAGGGTAGCTGTCTTGTCTGTGGTGTGAAATAGCTGTACATCACAGCGAAGAGAATGCAGTTGCTCTTGATATGATACACAGAGTCATCTTATGTAGAGTATGAAAAGAGTTGGTCCAAAACAATGCCTTGGGGACACCACAGTTGACAGGTACAGAATTTGATAGGACGCTCCCAATTTTGACCATTTGTTGTCTGTTTGACAGGAATGCTTCTATCCAGGTATGCAGATGTCCAGAGATACCGTAAGATTTTAGTGTTTTAGGAGTAGTTTGTTGTGTACCATGAATCAAAGGCTTACAGAAATCTATGTAGATTGCGTCTATTGCTTTGCCCTGATCGAGTTGTTGTAGTCCATATATTTTTGCAGTGTTAGGTTGCAGATTACAGGATAGTTTTTTCCTGAAACCAAATTGTTTATTGGAAGTAGGTTGTTTGTTTCTAAGTGGAGGATGATGGATTGGTTAATAATTGATTCCCATGAAGGTGACGCAGCATAAGGAGATTGGTCTGTAATTTTCAACTGGGCTGGGTCTCCCTTTTTGAAGATGGGGATGATCGTGGCTTTGTGACCATTTTTGGCAGGAGCTGGTCCTGAAAGATTTTTCAAAGATTATGCTTAGAGGTTTGGTATGGCAGTGGTAGCTTTTTTAAAAGTAAGCACATATTCCGTCCGGTCAAAAAGATAGAGATGGTTTTAGATTTCATAGTGCTTTTTCAACATTGTCTTCTGTAAAATCGATATGTATTGGATCATTGTAGTTGTCTGTGGGTTCGACTAGGAAATGCTGGGCATGATCCATTGTTCTTTTACAATAACTGAGCCAAAGAATGTGTTAAAGAGGTTGGTTTTAATAGTGTCATCATGCAGTCTTTACCATTAGGTCTTTTCAAAGGTGGGATGGACCTTGAGTCTTTTAGTTTGTTGTTTACAAAATTATAGAAAGCATGAGTGGAATTGGTGCAATGAAGGTTTTTCTTCTTTGTTAATGTGAATATGGGTGTGTCTGTTTTTATCTGGTGGTGGCATACTTATCGGCTTTTGAAGTTGGCAGCATGACCAGATTTGTTTTTCCACCAAAATTATTTCTTTTTGGATTGAGGCTTCTTATTGTTTTGGGTGATTTGTTTTTTTCTGGTTTAGGAGTTGTTAATGGTACATATAGTTTGATGACTCTTTTGACTTCAAGTAAAAATATTTGTATGGTCTTCTCAGTATTCATCCAGAGAATAGAAATTGCCAATCAAGGGATGAGAGATCGTTGTTTATAATCATTAGGTTGCCTTTTTTGAGTTATACAATTGGGGATTCCGTCATGTGATGATTTTTGTGTGGACGTATGTTGAGACAAAAGTCAATCATGTTTGTTGAACATGTTGGAAAAGGGTTCTTTATTTGAATTCCAATAATTGAATTCAAACTATTGCAGAAGATGAGATTGAGGCAGTTGTTAAGTGTAGTGTGTGTTGTTGGTTACTAGTTGTTCTAGTCCCAGATTTGTTATTGCATTGTAGAAGGTTGCATGTGTGGGTTCAGTTGTGCATTCGTTAAGGGTCCAGTTATTATGAGGTAGATTGAAGTCATCAAGAAAGATAAAAGCATGTGGGCAGGATGCTGCCCATGTTAGTGGTGTATTTAGCTTGTTTGCATGTTCGATGTCATAATCAGGGGCTCTGATTAGAACCAAAAGTAAAAACCAAAATGTGATATTTAAAGACAGTTCACAGATGATGGTCTCAGGAACAGCAAGCTCCTGAGTAATTTGGATGTTTTTAGATGTAGGGACTTTTTATAGAAGATAGCAACACCATCTCCTCTATGGATTTCACAATCTGATCGGTAAACATGATAGTCTCTTACTGTGTTAATGGAGTCAGGGAGAGATGCGTTGAGCCATGTTTCACAAATAAATATAACGTCGAATTTAGCCGTATTTAGTAAGAGGAGAAACTCAAGTATTTTATTTACAAGGCTTCTTGCATTGAGTAGCTTGAATTTAAGGCCAGTTGTGGTTGGAACAGAGGTAGTTAGGGGCGTGCATGCCTAGTTTTGAGTAATGTTGGATTGGATGGGGTGGGGTTGAATGCGGAGTTGTGGGTTGTGTGACTTTCTTTTGATGCAATCAGCTCTGTTGTCAATGTATAGGTCCTTTTCTCCATTGTCTAGACAGTTTTTGAGTTGTGTGCAGAATTCACAGGAGCAGATTCTTTGCAATATGGTTAAATCTGGTCTTGAGTGAAGTTTTTTGTGGTTGGGTTTGGTTTTTGCAATGGCATTTGTTGTATGAATGAATATGCGTTTGCTGGACTCATTTTTGCAAACAACTACAAAATCTTGGGGCCACAGAGCCGTCATTGTATTTGTACCCATGGCCATCTGGGTACTGGTTATTTCAATGCCATCTTCAGGAGAGATGTTTGTGTATTTGAGTTTGGAAGTGATTTGTCATTGCTTACTTCCCAGTGCTGAGAGTAAGCCTTGGGTGACATAGATGGCTTTGTACTTGGAGCAGGACTAGAATTCACACCAAACTGCCTCTCCAATGCATATGCATCCAGTCATGAACTTACAACCACATTTGGGATCAGAATGGGTATTACTAAGCAATGCAATCATTAAGTGAAACATACCATTTTGTTATATTTGCCATACTTTTTTTACTATATTTATACTTTTTTTACTTTTTACTATACTTTTTTGTTATATTTGCTATACTTTTTTATACTATATTTTTGTTATACTTTTTGCTATATTTGTTAAGCGAATCACATGGTCATTAAGCAAATCCAGTTCTCCCCATTAGTGTTGCTTGTCGGAAGCCACTTGGGAAGTTTGTAAATGGTAATGCCATGAACTCACATTTGACAAGTGCTTGAATTTTGATCATGTGACCATGGGGATGCTACAACAGTTAGTGAACTGATTTTAAGTCACTTTTTTCAGTGGCATTGTGGCCTTGAACAGTGGTCATTAAATGAATGGTTGTAACTTGAGGATTACCTGTAGCACTGTATTTGTGCATCAAATTAAAAGAGAAGGATCCATTAAAAAAGTCTATAACACCATCGCTTGAGACTTTCAAGAAGAGATTGGACTGCCATCTGTCAGAAATGGTGTAGGGTCTCCCGCTTGGGTGGAGGATTGGACTAGATGACCCTCAAGGTCGCTTCCAACTCTGATTGTCTGTTAACTGACCAGTACAACTACTCAAGGGCCTGACAGTAGTTTTCAATCTAACACTTTTGCCCTGGAAGCAGTATTCCAACTTGTTTTTTTTTTGTTTTTTTTAAATTTTTAACAACATAGACAAATACAAACATAAAGCAATGAAATCTTTCAATTGTACAATGTGTCAATTAGTACATAATTCTTGTGACGATATTATATAATCTTTTCCTCTTGATATAAAGTTACATTCATATTATATTATCATACTTTCCCGTATCATATTATATTATTAACTTCAAGGCCCACATGTAACTTTAGCGCCAATCTCTTCTTACCAATTTTAATACATTTTTTTTTTGAAAAGAAAAAAATAATTGATTTTTAAAAAACAAACATTGACAAAACACAACACAAAACATGAAAACATAAACTCTTTTCTGGAAGCACAGTTGAATCCGGGTTACATCTCTTTGTACAGACACCAATTCAAATTCAGGCTCGTTTTTATATTACCATTCCATTTCTTCCTTCCATTCTAACATTTTAATATGGTTT